>VSDK01000729.1:0-28233 GCA_009767595.1 Symbiodinium kawagutii | reverse complement strand
ATCAGCCCCTAGTGCAATCTTGCTGGTAGTAGCAAGTATTTGAGCCTCAGATTAACAAAGCTCCCCAAAACAATACTAAAGAAAATCAAAAATCATTGATTTTTTTGATTTTTTCAATCTTCGTTAATGAATTCGTAATTTACTTTTAATCTTCGGATCCGTGTTCATGCACCTAAACACCCCTAAATAATATTTATTTTTTTTGGTTTGATGTTTTTTTTCTGTTTCTAGAGTGTTTGAAACACCTAAAGTCTGAAGCCGAAATTCCGAAATTCAAATATTATGTACTTATCACTTGATTGATGCTTGCATTTACATTGCCTTCTTTCTACAGTTGCTGCTTCTTTGTTCTTGATCAAACTTTCGATTGTGATGCAGATTTTGGCGTGAGCCTGGGTGAATCAGCCCTCTTTGCTTTGCCTCTCTTGCTTGCCTCTCTTTGCTTCTGGACTCTGTAATTAAAGGATTCCGGAAAGGATTCCGAAAGGAGTCTCTCCTGGAATCTTTGGGTCTTCCCTCCTGATCAAAATTTCGGGGCCTCGAGTCGTTTTGCTTTGTTCCTGATCAAATTTTTGACTTGATTTCCTCCTCTCTAGGGGCTGCCAATTGCTTTGTTTTCGTTCCAATCATTGTTTCCTGCTGCAACCAAACAACTTGGAATGCGTGGAAACAAAACAAACCCTGAAAACAAAAAGCTTCTAAAGCAGGGCTTCAATCCAAGAAACCCTTGGCCATGGAAACCCTGTGGAAGGATGTTTTAACAGAAGGTCCCGCTGCGGAAGCTGACGCGGAAGCAGTTACAGCAGCCATGGCACACTGTGACACTATGAGTGGAATTGCTTTTGAATATTGGATGGCGATGGAAAGAGACATTTGAGAACTATGCGTATACCTGATAAGTTCAGAATGCTAAGTGAAAATGTTTTGTTGTCCAAGTGGTTAATTGAGACGAAAACCCCTGCTGCAAGCTGACTTCTTGCAAAAGTGATTGCATGTAGGGTAAACCTGGTTGATTCAACCAGCTAATTCAACCATTTCTCGGATTAGTCAAGCCACCTGATTGTATGTTTGTTTTCAAAATTTCGATGTGTTTCTTTATTCGTTAACAATTAGCTAATGTACAATTAGCCAAACATCGGTTGTTTCAAGATTCTGGACTGTCCAGCATTGGAATTTGCTGGCCTTTTGCTGGCACAATTGATTGAAAATAAGTGTTTATTGGTTTGATTAATCAATGAATCAGTCAATACATTGAATTGATCTGAGCTCCGGCTTGAGGCGCTTGAGCGTTTGAAAGGCTCAGCTTATGTTCCAATACTAAAATGAAAGGGCCATAAAATTTTGTCAAGATTCAAATTCATTCATTCACCAATTGATTTATTATTGACTAATCGGTTAATTCGTAGCGTTGAGCCTGCTGTATACCAAATTTTGTATCTATTCAAATTCATTGATTCTCCTGGGATAAATGACATTTGTAAGTGGGCTGCTTTGGCAAGCAGAACTGGCGATGGGGGATGAACATCACGTTGGGCTGAGGTGCTCCACAAGGTCGTACCCATAACCGCATCAGGTCCACAAGGTTCGTAGCCTCTGGTCGATAGAGCAAAGTAAGTAAGGGAAGTCGGCAAAGCAGATCAGTAACTTTGGGAAGAGGATTGGCTCTGATGGTTGGGTACAGGGGTCCTAGTCTTGAAGTTTGAGCTGAGCGCAAGCTACTTGCCGCCTCTGCAAAACAACGCACTGCGATGGTCTCAGAAGGTGTTGGCGCAATGTGATTTCTGCCCAGTGCTCTGAATGTCAAAGTGATGCAAATCAAACAGGCTCGGGTAAGTGGTCGGAGCTCAAGCGGGCGACCGATGCCCAACCACTGACATGAGCATATCCAAAGTGTGTAGGAGGGCATGGGGGTTGCGATGCAGATTTTGGCGTGAGCCTGGTTGAATCAGCCCCTAGTGCCATCTTGGTGGTAGTGGCAAATATTCACATGAGAACTGATTAATTAATTAAATAAATAAATTTATATTTTGAATGCAAGTTGTTTTTCGATTAGTAAATATATCTGAGCCTCGGATAAACAAAGTTTCCCTTTGGCTGGATTTTTTTTTGATATTTTGAAGTATTCGTTGTTAATTGTGGCTTTTTTGATTTTATTTTCTTCATGAATTAATGAATTATTAAAATTCACATGGCACCAAGGTACTCTGAAACCAGTTTGAAACATGCCTGAACCCACAAAACGCTCAAAATTGCCATGAAGTTTTTTATCAGAGCGAGCTACTCCTTCCTTCTTCTTCCTCCTCCTTCCTTCCATTCTCAAAACGGTGTGAGAAACAGGCAGGTAGTGACAAAAATAACAATCAATGAATCAATCAATGCGCTTGGTGAGAAGTTCTGGCAGGTTGCAGTGCAGGTAGTGGATGAGGTTCCAGAGGGTTCCAGTGCACCTGGTGAGAGGTTCTGGAGGGTTGCGGTGCAGATGATACTTCCCGTCCACCTGGTGAGAGGTTCTGGAAGGATGAGGTTCCAGAGAGGATTCCCGTGCACCTGGTGAGAGGTTCTGGCAGGTTGCAGTGCAGGTAGTCGATGAGGTTCCAGAGAGGGTTCCCGTGCACTTGGTGAGAGGTTCTGGAAGGTTGCGTTGCAGATGATAATCAATGATGTTCTAGAGGGTTCCAGTGCACCTGGTGAGAGGCATTTGCTGATGCATTAGTTAATTGGTTAATTAATCAATTTGAGATGAACAAATTTAGTAATTAATGAAAGAAATCAATAAATGAATTCATTAAAATCAATCAAGTGATAATTACATAATGTTTGAATTTCGGAATTTCGGCTTCAGGCTACTGTTTCAAACAGGCTGGAAACAGACAAAAAACGTCAAACCAAAAAAAATTAGTATTATTTAGGGGTGTTTTGTTGCATGATCACGGAACCGAAGATTAAAAGTAAATTACGAATTCATTAACGAAGATTAAAAAAATCAAAAAAATCAATGATTTTTGAATTTTTTTTATATTATTTTGTAGGGTTTTATTAATCCGGGGCTCAGATTAATTGACCAAAAAATGATGTTTATTCGATTAATATCGCTAGTTTTCATCAATCGGTATTTGTGAAATTGGTGAATTTCATTGTTCAACCAACCAGTCAAGCATTCTTAATAGCCGGCCAGTTAATCATTCGGAATGACCATAATGAACCACTACTCATTTATCACACCCACTGGTTGCTCACCAAAAACCATTGTATTTACCAATACATTCTTAATCATTCCGAAAAACCACTGGTTGCTTCACCAACACCAGGGGAAATGGTTGCTATTATGAATCCATTGCTATTATTAACACTGGTTTATTTGCTATCATTCCAGTGAATCATTCCGAAAAACCAGTTATTCATTAATCACACCCACTGGTTGCTCAGCAACAGAGTCATTCCGAATATCACCCAGTGATATTCACCCAGTTATTCATTAGGAAAAAACCCTTATGAACCCAGTGGTTGCTTCACCAACTTCAGGGGAAATGCTTGCTATTCTGAAACCATTGCTATTATTTAATCCATCAATAACCATAATAAACCATTATTAATAACCATTCAGTTAGTGGTGATTAACCATAATAACCATAATAAACCACTAACCATTCAGTTAATGAACCAGCACCCAGTGGTTGCTCCCTTCCAGGGGCGCGGAACGGCAACGCTTCCGCCCAGGAGGAGCATTGGTTCAGTGCCTCCCGGGACGCGACGACCCACCACGCCATCCGACTCAGGGCGAAGAGGTAGTCTGGGCGAAGGGCTTGGGGCACCGGGGGTGGGTGGGGTATCTTGGATGGTTGGGTGGGGTGAAACCTTGGGATTCTATATCCTTGGGATTCTATATACATATATATTTATAGATTTATAGATTTATATATTTATATATCTATATATTTATATACATATATATGCAAAACCATGGGATTTTTTATGGTCAACTATGGTTAATGATGGTTAGTAAGAGGGGAGAATCACCAACCATGGTGGTTAAACAAGTACTATAGATTAGTTTTTTCAAATGGATGACTGGTTGAACGATTAGTGAATTGAATGATTCGTTGGTTGTTGTTTGGCTGGTTGATGGTGTTGCTGCTGGTTGTGACAATTGCAAAAACATCCACCTGTTGCATGGAGGTTGGCTATGCAACCCACGCTGCGGCGTTGGGCCCCGCAGTCAGGACCGTACTTTGAAGTCCAAGACATGTTTTTTTTGTTGCAGCGACAATCGGGGATCAGCGGCACCTGCGTTGACAACTATCAACTAAAATCAACCACCACCAAGCATTCTCAGCCATGATCCACCAATGCTAAGACGTGTTAACCCTCCATTCTCCATTGCTAACAATCATCAACCAGGTTTCACTAGAGCCAAATGATATCAAATGAATCAAATATTACAGATATTATCAGCTAATGATCAACTCAAATTTTTGTTGTTGTATTTTATTGTAGTCATTTTCAACCATGATCAACAATTTATAACCATTATCAACCATTGATAAGCCTCGGTAGCCCTGGTTGATCACGAATTTGTTAAGATCTCCGGTGTTGAACCAACCGATCGATCATCCATGATTTGTGACAACCATATCATGTTGTTCAGCATGTTCATAAATCAAGGTTGATAAACGTATTAAGCAGAATGTTATACGCACGTTTGTAATGTCTAGTTTCTTTGATGTTCGTACATGAGCTATGGATGGAAATCATTGTTTAGCTATGATCATGCAGTTGTTATAAAACATTAGGTTGAACAAATAATGACATAACAAGTAATTGTGTTTATGCCATCAAAAAATGTGCTGGTGGTTCCAAAGAACTAGGCAAGCTATTTTTATGTGATTGTGACAACCCTGACCGTGTATGAACCACCATTCCTGTCAACACCTGTAACTAAACATCCTTAAGATCCCCTTTGATGATTGGTAACAGGTAACAGCCATTGTTATGTCCACTTATGATCAACCAGAGTTTTCACAACCATTTGGCCGTGGTTAACAGTAATTGTTATAAAGCCATCATTCTCTCATGGAATCATGATTATCATTGCAACCATGGTGTTAATGATTCAAAACCCATTCTGATCACGATGATCATCCATCATTGATCATGATCATTGTGATCAGTTATAAGCTGGTTTGACGTTGATCATCAACCATCAATCATCTGATCAATCATCAATCATGAATCATTTGATCATCATCAATCATCGAGCATTTGATCATCCTGGTCATCCATCATTGCCCATGGCAGCCTCACTGCTTAGACCATCCCACCTGGGGCCCCATGGCTGTTGACCTTCACCTGCCGCTGCCAGATGAGCTCGGGGTCGTCTCCAGGGGATCGAATTGCTCGGCCTTCGACCAAGGCCGTGGCTGGACCACCCACGGGGTGGCCATGGGGCGGGTGACGCACGGGGGAGAAGGGTCCTGGTGAGGCATGGAGAGTGGTGGATATGATTGGTCAAGGTGATTGGTTGATAGGAGTCAACTAACTAAGATTGCTAAAGTTGGTTTATGGAATAAGTTGGTTGATATATTGGTTAAGACAGATTTATCCATTAGTGTTTAATGAACAGTGGTAGATGCGGTTGGTTAATGCACGTTGATACTGCTGTTTCTCCAGTATCACAACCATGAGAACGGTGAATGACATTGTTTTTGGTTGAAAGCATTGGTTTCTGATGTTGCTCAGGGCTCAATCGCTTTAGTTAAAAAAATGTATAATCTTGTATAGTTGTATTGCTCTATCAATTATGTATCATGCTCAGTTGACAAAGGCCACACGCTGTGTAGCAGGGCCTGGCCAACAGTATATATAATTTGCATTGGTTTGGTTGATTATCCCAGCTTCTCTACGTGTGAAATTATATGTGAACACTCCCCACCATTTGATCGACCCAGGTGAAACATCCTCCAAATCCTGAAGCATAGAATTCTACACATTTGTTTGGGAGCCAAGAAGGTTTTGACCATCCAACTACAGTGATCATTGTCAACCATGATTCACTATGGTTATGTAATATTATCCATGAATTGATCACTACTATCGCCAGTGTCAAATATTGTTCGACACAATAATCATGGCTGCTTGTCTCCAAATTCGAGCATTTTTGATCATGATCATCCATCAGTTGATATGTTTTCTCCCCAACGTCTATCTATAGCACAACTCACTATGTTCATCCATCGATTGATGCATGAATCAATGGATCAGTATTATCATCCCCAATGTCAAGCATCATTCACCATGATCATTCATCAAATACCCTCTGGCAATCTGACCTGGAAGCTGAAAATCACAAGCTTAAAATGGTGGAATTTCACTTCTAGTTTAGTTTACCGGAGTGTAATCCTCATCATCCCAGATATATGATATATGGTGGTTTCTCCAGCCAGGGGTATCCCCAAATCATTTACTTTATTAACCATGCATTGTCATAAACCATCCATCACTTGGGCGGACCATGGTTGACTCCCACTTCGAGAAACTACTTGGTTTAGTAAGGTCATGTAACCATAGTTATATCAAGTTATATGGCTGTGGGTCAAAACCCTGTACCCCTGGTTCCCCATCATTACCCATTGTTTTCCTTATTATTGGTTGGTCATTATCCCCCATTATTGGTTGGTTAATATTAACCCATAGCCATATCTTCCCGAACTGCTACTTACCCTATAGTGATACCCCACCGACTGGTGAAACGGGGCCATGATGGCAGGCTTACCCCGGGGAGATGCTGGGAATCTGAGATGGCCGAGGGTAGGTGGCAGCGCAGTGAAGCCAGCAGGGAGGCTGTTCCCAAGGGAGCTGAACGAAGCTCGGTTAATGTCTACCCAGGTTGATAATCATAGGGGGTATCCCCTAAAAAACTTGGTTTATTGGTTTCCCTTAAAAATGGTAACCCCCCGAATTCATCAACCTGGGGGTTGATTAATCCTGGGTTAACAAGTGCTAACCATGGTGAATGTGATCAGTTCCCAAGTGGGCACATCCAAATGAGGATTGGGGAAAGGTTCTTGGCGACTCGCAGTGTCAGGATGATTTGTGAGTATTAAACCCACAATTAGCAGCAACTTTTAAGAACCATGGATTAGCCAGCAGTCCCGCGTTCGCCATCTCCAAGAATTAGTAAGTTTGAAAATTTGCAAGCATAGCTCTGGTATCCCATAATAATTCCTAAGATGACTCATTCCAATTTTGGGTATGTGTCCAAACCCGGTACCTCTGGCTGTTCACACCCTATAAATGACCAGTCACTAGTCCAACTTGAGATGGGTTCGGAGATCCGACCCGCTTCTGGTACGGTTGTGACTAGGGACCAACAGCCACATAGTTGTTATATCTTCTATTTTTGCTAGCTATGCCCTATCAACAACCAATAATCGGTTTCCAAATCATTTGTTTTTTTAATCGTGAACCATCATAAACCACTTCTAGCCTATGAACCATTAGTTGTTTAACCATGGGTGGTGGTTGTGAATACCTAAGTCCCTGTCATCATGAACTATAATCATGAGTTAACAAGCCACTAACTCACCACCTCTTATCAAGCATATTCTGACCAAATGACCACTATCAACCACTTATCGAACCACCAATTAACCATCCATTAATCACCTATCATACTATAAACCACTTCTTCACCACCCATAAGCCACCTATCAACCACTCATATGAGCTACCTATAAACCACCCCTAAGCCCCTAGCAACCACGGCGCTTCGCCCGTGGTCACCCGCCGCGAACTTCACCGCACCACCCTGAGGCCAGTAGCACTCGCAGCCGCTCCGTCGCTGGGTCCAAGGCTTCCAGGCACGGGCACCCGACAGCTTCCGCGGTACCACGAACACATCGCGGCAACACTTAAACTTAGCTTCGGGCACTTGGGTTAGGTCACTTAGCTTAGGGCACTTAGGTTCACTTATTTTTGTAGGTCACTTATTTTTGTAGGTCACTTACTTTTGTAGGTCACCTTTTTGTTTAGGTTAGCTAAATGTTGGCAAGTACCAGTTAGGGTACGTACCAGCTTGTTGTTGGTTCACTGGCTGTCTGGAGCGGGGGTATCATGGGGTCAGGAGGCTTCGTTCATCAAGTGCTAGTTATAAGGTAGGTGAATTGACCCCGGTGGCAAACCATACTCAGTGGGGTTGATCACCAAGTATGGTGGAATCACTAGCTATGGTGGAACTGCTGGAGTTGATTCCAACTGGTTTGTGGGATTCAATCACCTGTGTTTTTTTGAGAAGATGGATCATCACTCAGTAGCTAAGTGGTTGATTTAGGTCAATCCATTTTGGCAGTGGAGAAGATCCGTCCTCTTTTTCAACCTCGAAGATGGATCAATCATGTTCCGAACCGGCAAATAGGTGGCTTAAAGGTGGTTAATAGGTGGTTAACAGGTGGCTACTAGGTGGTTTATAGGTTATCTAAAGTACCATGTTTAGTTACCTGATGGCTACTAGGTGGTTTCTAGGTGGTTAACCCATAATTATGGTACCATGATTAGAAAGCTACAGTTAATAGATGAATAGGTGGTTGACAGGTGGTTCATCACCACGAAAGTTGCTACCTGAGTGATTTTGAACCATCGGTTAGACCAGATCCGAACCCTGAGGAGCTCGGCCAATCATCACCGCGAAGGTGCGGCGCCGGAGTTCAGGGCCGTGCCTGGGGCCTGGTGAAGGTCAACAAAAGAATCCAGGAATGGTCAATGGCCATGGTTGATCAGCTTAATGCATGGTCAACCATTAAGTAGCAGATGGGTTATAGGTAGCTAGTGGGTGAAGTAACTAACCATTTTCGATGGGTGACACTCAGTAATCATTGTGATTGATCAGTATGAATTCAGTAACCATGCAGTAATCTTAGTTAAACAATGGTTCATCACATGGTTGATTGGTCAATAATCGTTCATTAAGCAGCATGATAAATTTGATAACACCCACCATATTATGGTATTTGATCGATTATGTGAGCTGATTGAATTATCGAAGGCTTACTTATCAACTGATTAATTAAGTATATTCCATCAACCATCATGCTCATGACTAATCATGAATTGTTTATGACTGATGGATGAGAACTAATTATTGGCTATTGAATAATGAATTCATTGATGATGATTGATCATTCATTGTTAACGATTAATCATGGTGAATTATGGTGAATTATGATGAATGTTGGTGAATGATTAGAGTGAATGATGGGTGATGATGCTTGATGATGTTTGATGATGCTTGATAAGTTGTTGCGATCTTCACCCACCGACCTTTGGTGCATTTTGTGTGAACCCAGCCCAAAATGTGTTGGTAAAGCAGAGGTTCCAGGATGGCTTTCTACGTAATCCATCCCATATAATTGCTTGAGTGTGCCCAGAGTTTTGAATAGTTTCGTCCCACAATTAATAGACACCTTATAAGTAAGCACTGTGGATCAACCACTCTCAACCACTAAGCACTACTGACTACTGCACCACTACCATCTAGTACCACTAGATAAACAGGTGATTCTTGTTGTCGCTTTGCTTGGCCACGAATCTCCAGGTCCATTGGGTTTGTCCAAAAATGGTGTACCTCTAAAACCCCTATTATAATGGTTTCCCACTTGTGAATCGCCATGTTTGGAGTACCACCCTGGACAAAGCCACTTGTTGAAAAGATTCATTATTGTTAGTCATTATTCATTATCCCTATCATTCAGCACTATTAAGAGTTGTTACTCTACATTCACCGCTACTAACCATTATTACCCTCTGGCAAACTGACCTAAAAGCTTAAAGTCACACTTTCTTGACAGGCAAGACCAGCATCAATGGTGGATTTTCCGCGCAACTAGGTTAGTTGGCCAGAGTGAAACCATTATAAAACCACCACTATAATGAACCAGTATAAACCATCATCATTCACTACTAGTAACGACTGTTAACCACTAGTTTCAACTACAGTTCAACCATTTTTAACCATTACACAACCGGCTTTTCAGCTAATATTAACCACTATTAACCATCATTACCTTGTGCCTATTATTACTAGCACTAAACATGATTAACCATAATTAACCATTACATTAACCATTGGTTATTGATAATTAGCCACTAATATACTACTATTATCAATGATAATTCATAGTTAATTGTACAATGATGATTAATAGTCAACCACTATGATTCATGACCACTATTTGTAGTTATCAATGCTACTTATCCATTGCTAATTAACCATTATTGTTATTGTTAATTCCTAGGTCAGTAATTGACCATTGGTTATTAACCATCATTTACTATTTCTATCTTTTCCTAATGCTACTTATCCATTGGTTCTTCTACTCGGCCAGTGCGTGCCCAGCGCCAGGTTTGAATTCGGGCGGCAGCTCAGGGTCCACGACCTGTGACAAGTGCGACGGAAAACATCCCACGGATGCGCGCCTCGGCAACCGCCCCAACCGGGGGAGTCACCAGCCAGTGCCGCCAGGGCTGCGGCGGTGGGACCTTTGGTTGGGGGTAAATATGGTCAAGATTGAAGTAGTTGTTGATGGTTTGTGTTGTTGATGGTTTGTGTTGTTGATCTTTGATGTGCGTTGGGTAGATTTGTTGACTGTTTGTTGATGAGTGATGTCGATCTAGCGCTTTTCCTCAGGAAATCTAGCATGGCAACATTGCGATGACATGACATTTCTGATGACGCATTGGGGCTCACCAATGCAAGTTTACAACAAACACGGGCTGACATTTGATAACTTACAACTACACAAATATGTGATCGTCGTGTTGATGTTTAGCGTAACCATCAGGGTTATACCTGCAATCGACCAACTAAGAATGTGCTTATCCCATCTTATCCCCAGAAAGTCGGTTTAGCATGCAACCAACTTACCAACTATAGTAAGCATAAGCTGTCAACCATCATAACCTCTGAAACCATCAGGGTTATCCGCTTGCTGGCATGAACACGTAATATGGACCACACTGGCGACAGCTTGGTGGTGGAGATTTGCGACTTGCAACTTGCAGGTGTCCCTCTAACAGTGACGAAGAATGGCTAACAATGAGCAATAGCCTAATGACAACGGTGTGATAATGAACACCTATGGCTAAATGGTTCAAACTTATTAGCTAAGTATCATCTTCAACTACTTATGATAGTTTATTTGATAATGGTAGATGCTATTGATGGTGCTTGTCAAGGATGGTTCATGCTGGTGGTCGATGATGGTCACTGCTGTTCCCCAGAATAGTCACAGCTGGTTAACGAATGGCTAGTGAATGGTAGACTATTGGGGCTAACAACGCTAGTCCCAAGACAGGCTACAAGGTGTGGTTCCCAAGATAGCAATTGGCTGGTTTATAACTAGGGTATCTATCAGTTGGCAGATACATCAGTTGGCAAATTGCTCGCAAATCAAGTCATGGCAATGGGTCAGTATTAATCAACCAACTGGGGGACAATCACCAACAATAGGGAAAAAAACATGCTTAATGATTGGGGAACCAAAGGTACAGCGACCCAAGATCTTCCATCCAGGGATCCCCACCTTGTTCCCGTGGTCAACGACGCCAGTTCCGCTGCCTGAGGTGTCCGCACTTCCGAAAGGACCGGGAGAAGCATAAGGATGCCTGGGTCACGGCCTCGGAGATGTCTTCCATTGCGCCAGGCTGGAGCAGTTGGTGGGCAACCCTCGGAGCGGTGGAGCAGTGAGCGACCGTTTAACGGGCGGCTTGATGATGCTTGATGATGGGCTTAATAGGGGTTTATAGTATGGTGGATGATGGCTAATAATAGAGGGTAATTGTATCTATAGATGATAGTTAATAAGCATTAACACATGATCAACCCATCAACCCATTACTACTTATCAATGAATCACCATTGACATTTGGAATAATGATTCACCACTTAGTATTTATGAATCACAACTTGTGATATCCTTGAATCACCAATAATGCTTAAGCATTGTTTCTTGATAGTGATTGCTGTAGTTTTGGGTGCTCTATGATTGGTGATGCTGATGATGTTTGTTTCGTGACGGTGATCAGCGACTTGGGTGAAATATTCAATGTTTTCTTATGCTTGCGAATGGTTTGGAGATTTGGTCGTGATCGAATTTATTTGTACTATCATGGGCATTTTCCGTGCAATGGGCAGATGTGTTCAGAGAGAATAAGATCTTCAGAAACTTGAGCAGATCTCAATGAAACCACGTGTGCACATCCATGTCCACACTTTGGCACCCTCAGATCCCGCAAACTCCGAGGTGAATTATGGCTGCAAGAACAACCCTCATCAGATGGGGGGGAGTGGTGGAAACTACGTGCTTAGGTGCCAGCGGAATTGATTTGCTGTCGGTTGGGTGAAAGCCAGCATCAACCCAGCTGTTACTGTAGAAGAAATCAGCAACAGAGTGGAAGACTATTCTCAAGTGGAATGCTTTAGTTTCTGAAACTTAAATGTCTTCAGTCTAGGTTTGTCAAAAGCAGTTCATACTACAATAGACTTGACGTAGATTGCATTCTTTGACCTACACTACCAGGAACTTTCTGAGATTGCAGATTTGTTTAAGGGCTGTATTTTGTATGAACACCACCAGTTTTGAGGCTTCACTAGGCTACATCACTTGAGTACAGGCCCTTTTTCAGACCTACTGGCTGAGCCATGCTCGATTGGCGTACTTCACACAACAGCTGCTGATGGAATACCAACATAAGCAAGCTTTCGCGATCGACCACTACCCAGTGAGGTACTGTAGCTGGATATTTATTTCTAGACAGCAAAAGCTATCAACTGGTTGGATTCTACCATGGTTCTATCCAATGGACCAGCCTGGGCTTGTGATTCTCCGTCCCCAACCAATGAAACTCATGAAAAGTTCATCATCTACCCAGTCTGTGGGAAGCTGCTCAGCTGCACCGGCGATGTTGCGCTCGGCATGGTTGGATGCTATGCCCTTGCCAGGCAGGCGAGGGTCATTGCTCAGCCTGGAGATGGAAGCTGCCTATACCATTCGTTAAGCTATGGCTTGGGATCCCTGGCCGTTGCTAGAGCATCAACTGCAACTGGTAGGAGTAAGGCTTTGAGTTGTGTGATTGCATTCCGTAGCCATTTTGGCTCAAGCCGTTCTGGTTCTGGTGAGTCTCTGACTATCAGGGATTTGACTTAAATGGTCTTGTGAAACGATGGCTGCCATGTCCAGTTCCCAACGTTGGAGGAAGCCGCCAAACTACCGCATTTGCTGCGCCGAAAGGCGTGGAAGATCCGGTGTCCACGCGTGGCCGCTAAGAAGAAAGTAAAGGCAAATGATGAGCCAGCCAAGGAAGAAGCAAAGGCAGTGGTGTCGCGGGCATCTGAAGATCTCAGTTCCAACAAGTTCTCGCACATGACCATGTCACCATTGGAGGGTGACTTTCGTGTGCTTCCTACGGAGGCCTGGCAGCAACTCTATCAACGCTTTGTGCCCGAGAGCTCACTGGCACTGCCTGATGACGATGAGGCGTGGTTCCGAGCCAGGGATGACAAGGCCTACAAAATCCCCTCCGTCACATACGGCGTGGGAGCAATGAATCACTGGTTGCAGGTTTAAGGAGCTGCTTGATGCTATGAATCACTGTCTTCTTGATTCTTGATGCTTGAGAATGGGCAACATCTGGTGGGGCGGCTGCGGCGTATGCTCAGCACAAAGCAGCTTATTTGGGCACGAGCCAACTTTGTCAACAGCAAGGAATTCGCTTTTTGCCGATGGTGGTTGAACCCACTGGAACTTGGGAAGATGGGGCCATGCAGACTTTGAAACACATCGCCCATGCAGCTGCGGTCCGAGATGATCCCGGACACACTTTTGCAACTTTCCTTCAAGAACTCTGTGTTGTGACCCGGTCCTACCGGGCGCGTGCGGCTCTTCGCCGCCGGGCTGAACTCTTGATCGAGTAGACGACCGTGGCGGCTTCCTTCGTCTCTGAGGGGCTTTTTCCGTGCATGTTTGATCTGTGTAAACGCACAGTTCTGCCGGGGCAGAGTAGCCTTGTTGGCGCCTGATTTGCGTGTGGAGCAAATCTTTGAAGCTTCAGGTTTCACTTGCATGTCAGGTTTGCCATTTTTCCTTTGGCCTTTTGGCTCTGCATTCCTTTTTTTGCGACTCCAGCCAGAGCTGCTGGTGATTTTTTTGGGGCGGCCCGTCTTTCCACCAAGTAGCCTGACGGCCCTTCATTGCAGCATCTGTGTGATAGTTTTTGGTGGTTACTTGTATAGGCCTCACTCCACCAGACAGCGCGAAGTTGTCGTCCGGAGTCTGCGCTCCAGAATGGATGATTTGAGGGCTGCATAGTCAATATTGCATTATGTTGCATTGGCAAACTTACAAGGTAAATAGATAGAAAAAACTTTGCATATATGATATATATATATATATAGATGAATTTAGAGGGATATTTTTTGTGTATGTATATATATATAGATATTTTCCATAAAATTCTATATTATATCTACACATAATTTTTTACATATAATTCTATAGACAATATGTTTACATACAATAATAGATGTACGTAAAAACATAGAAAGAAACAAACACATTATACATATGTCCATATACAGTACTTTAAGCCTTGTATACATTGGTCACGAAGAGAACGATTGGCTCAAATCCCCTCAAGTATAGTCAAGTATATCCATGTGTACATGCATTTACCTAACGATCTATATATATATATATATATATATCTATATTTATAAATATTTTTTATACACACATATATATATATACATATACATACATATTCATTTATATATATAAATACATATATATATATATATCTATATTCGGTATATTTGTTTTTTCATACGTATGTATCTTTAATTAATCCCTGCTTCCTATTACTAAACCCTCCCCAATTATAAAACACCCCCTTGGGGGTCCACTTCTGGATTTTTTTGGTTTTGGTCAATTGTATTTTTGATTGTGGCAATTGAAAACTTAAAAGGAAACAACATGCCCCAAGCAACGTTTTTACCCCCTATTA
This sequence comes from Symbiodinium kawagutii, assembly GCA_009767595.1. NCBI lineage: Eukaryota > Dinophyceae > Suessiales > Symbiodiniaceae > Symbiodinium > Symbiodinium kawagutii. The sequence goes on along the minus strand of VSDK01000729.1, from coordinate 13,182 downwards.
TTAAAAACCCCTTGGCCTAGGGGGGCTTAGTATTAGGGTCCTCTTCATGCAGTTGGTTGTTGCAATTTTTGAATGAGTTTTATTTTAAAAAATAAAAGGCAAATGTTCAACGCTCAAATGGTTTTTTTTATTAGTGTCCCAGATTTAATATTAGGGTCCCCTTCGTGCAGTTAGTTTTTGCAATTTTTGAATAGGTTTTAATAAAGAATTTCAAAAGGCAAATATTCAACGCTCAAATGGTTTTTATTATTAGTGTCCCAGATTTAATATTAGGGTCCTCTTCATGCAGTTGGTTGTTGCAATTTTCGAATAGGTTATTTCAAAAAAATACAAAGGCAAATATTCAACGCTCAAATGGTTTTTATCATTAGGGTCCTAAATTTAATATTAGGGTCCCCTTCGTGCAGTTGGTTTTTGCAATTTTCGACCAGGTTTTTATCAAGAATTTCAAAAGGCAAATATTCAACGCTCAAACGGTTTTTATTATTAGTGTCCCAGATTTAATATTAGGGTCCCCTTCGTGCAGTTGGTTTTTGCAATTTTTGAATAGGTTTTAATAAAGAATTTAAAAAAGCAAATATTCAACGCTCAAATGGCTTTTATTATAGGGTCCCAGATTTTTAATATTAGGGTCTTCTAATATTCAATCCCCCCGTGATACAAAAAACCCCTTGGGGTGCTTAGTATTTGGGTAGGGGGGGGTTTAGTAATAGGAAGCAAGGATTATATGTATGCACATTTTCTCAATATATGTATATACTTCTTACGCCACAGTTATCCCGTGGCAGCTCGGATCACCCGCCGCCGGCGGAGCTCCCGAGGTCTGAGAAACACGAATGCATCCACTCTCCGTCGCTCGGCACGGGGGTGGCCCCGGGATCAGCGTTGGAACCTTGGATTCCTAGGTGATTCCTAGGTGATTCCTAGGTGGTTAACATCCAGTTAGTAAGGGGTATTCCTAGGTGATACTAATTGTCAATGAACATGGCTGATACCGCTGGTTCAAAATGACCAGTGATTGAGGTTACTACTGCTAGTTGGTCACTGTTCATTATTAACAACTGAACAAGCTGGTCAGAAACATCTAGTTAGTCAAGGGATAGGTAACAATGATATGAACATTTGGTAAAATGAGTTTGCTAACAGCTGGTTGATATGAATCAGTTTTTAATGGCTTACTGGTGAGTTCAGAAGGAATAATACCAACAAGGGATTCGGAGAGTAATCTACAAAAATAGTTGATTACAATATGGTTGATGGCTATCCTCCGCATGGGAGCACTCGATTTCAAGGTGAACAAGCTGGTCATTACTACAGAGCGGTACCCCCGCAGTGGCTGCTCACTCAGGTTGGTTTACCAGGGTAACCACCAGCTATCTAATTTAGGTAACCTCACAACTTGGTCATATAACTCAGGGAACCACCAGTTATATAACCACCAGGTGGCTTTAAAAGCAACCTAATTAAGAACTTGGGTTGGCTGTTGGGAGCGAGGCCAGGAACTATCCAACTGGTGGGTAGCTCGCTGGGGATAATCATCAACATATTCGATTCCGGGGTTAACCAGATGGTTGCGTCTCAGAATAGGAAAGCCCAAAGCTATGGTTGGTTTATTACTAAAAATGGTCAAGAAATTAGATGAGAACTGGGGGTTCCTCTATTTTGACAAAAACCACCCGCTGGAGAATATTAGTTAAGTGCTGGGGATAGTAACCAGCTGATGACGTCATTTTTAACCTGGGAACTAGTCACTGGGATGACGACTAACAAGAATGACATGTTCATGACATATCAATCTGCGTTACTAGGGGATAGTAATCAACAACAGTTGACCGCTAATCATTGGGTCACACAATTTGTCACTGGCGCCGGGAGTTTATTGAGCCATGTTTGTTCTGATTTTTTTCACCCCTTGTGATCAACTGCCGGAGGTTGTTCTAAGAACATTGGAATGGAGATTGGATCCCTTTAGAAACCAATAATAACTGATTAATGGTTAATATGGGGATGATAACCAACAACTATAGGGGATATATACCAACTACATGGCTATGGGGCGATATCAATCAACCAAGTAATGGGGATAATACTCACGAATAGTAGGGAAAACCATGGTTAATGATGGGGGAACCAGGGGTACAGGGTTTTGACCCACAGCCATTTGATTCATCCTCCCATGTTTGACTGTGGCCGTTTTGTTCTTTTGTGATTAGTCATATTTCTACTTTTTTTCCATGTGCCAGCATAAAGAACGAATGTAGAGATGCATATGCATATGCAGCTTAGCAGCAAATGTTAAAGTGTTCTGTATACGTACTGCTATGATTGTATTAGGTAGCATTGCATGTATGTGGTCTGTGAAAATTGCAGGTGCAAGCTAAGGTATGTACATGTGTATACACACACATATATTTCCGAATGTATATATTGTGTTTTCTATTATTTCGTGTTAATATAGGTTTTTTGTGTGCTTATTTGTCGTTTATTTGTTTATTCTTATTTGTATCACACGTAGATATACATAAATGCGTTCACATGGACACGCGTCTATTATCATTCAACCCAATTCCAAAACCATTTATGTACCTATATGTTTACAAATACTAGAAATATGTCATTAAACCGCTAGATTTGCCCACAGGTATGCATTTATAAATACATTTACAAGTATGACATACATACATATGTATATATATTTAAATATATATATATATATATAGATTAATATATATATATATATACCTTTCTAATATACATATATATTTATATATAGATACAAATGTGTGGGTAGATAGATATATAGATGCATGTCAACAACAACTTGTGGGACAAGTGGCTCACACCCTCAGGCCAGGAACTTGCACGGTTCCTCAGAGACAATCCCAAACTGGAAATTGCTGGTGACACTCTGGAGGACACAAATGGCTGTCCTTGCCGGATCTTGCTGCTGATTGTTGGATGGTTGTGGGTCAATATTACCCTGCGGAAATCTAACCTGGAAGTCAAAAGTATCAGTTTTAATGCATAAACCATCTCGAATTAGTGGATTATCCACTTCCAGGTTAGTTCGCTAGAGTGCAACCAACCATTCAATGCTTCGGTAAACATCTCAAGTGCCAGACTTGTGACTGGTCATCTATGGGATGTCAACAGCTGGGGTGTATTGAGCCATGCGGGGATGGTGATGGGTGGCCCCGGGAAGGTTGCCTCAACTGCAGGGGTTGATTAAGGGCTTTCAGAACCACCATCAACCATCATGTTTTTGGTATACAAATTTGCCCCACAAAAAGTCAGCCCCTACTCCAACAGCGGGTCATCAGCTGCTTTCTTAAAGTAGAGACCCGCCAGTTTGTTGATCATTTATAGTGAGAAACCATCCAAAACTTCATAGGTTCCTAAAGGTATACCATATATACCATCAAAAATGTACCGCCATATTCAGAAAGTTGAACTTTGGGGTTTCCTACTTTCAGAAACCTCCATATTTCTTAACATCGTGAAAGTCAACCAGTGACCGTTCGACTCGTGAAAGTCATCCACCTGTTTCGCGGCATTCGCCAAGAAACGACTTGTGGAAGTTTTTTGATGGCATTGCTCGGGAACCGCCAGTCACTGGATGATTTGCACAAGAATGGTCATGTTTTCACGAGATACCACGGTTTCTATGACTATGATCTCCTTTTATGTCCTATCCGATATAAGAATCACCGGATCTCCTTTTTCTTCTCATCATTTTTCTCTTTCAAATGGTTGATCAGAAGCGGACGATGACTGGTGTCTTTGACTCTATGACTGCTTTCTGTAGCGGTTTCATTTTCCGCAAAGATGCCACATTTTCTACAACTCAATGACTGGCTGCTGCACTGGTTTCATATTCCGATCATAAAGATTTCTATGGTCATGGAGGTTTCTTTGATCTTCTTTGACTCTATGACTGGTGGTTTCATTTTCCCATCTCGGTGTTTCTCAAAATAGGGGGCCCCCCAAATCATCCACTATTAACCATTTATGGTAATAAACCATCCATTTTTTGGGTACCCCTATTTTGAGAAACCACCATCTTTCCCATCAATGGACCAGATGGGTCAAAGTTCAGATTTCTTTGGCTCTACGACCACAACCTTGGATCTGCGCCACGCGCTGGGTGTGCACCCAGCGCAACGTCAGCGCTGGTGATCATGCGGCAGCCACGGGGGGTGTCCCCGAAATGGGTGACATCCCTAGGTGTAGGGGCATCAGCATTGGCTAAGCCACCGATCGAACCAACGTCCCGAGGGCCATGGATTTTCTAGGGCACCGGTGGATCAAAGCATGGACCCATCAAGGCCAGCAACTTCACATCAAAACCAACAACTTAACACTTCAATACCCTTAGTGTGAAATTAACAACCAATGATTGTTGATTTTGATGCTACATTATGATTAAACATATTTTGAAGGTATTGAGGTGTTGGATTCATATGGTTGTACCATATCTTGAAGGTATTGAAGGTTAATGTGGGGTTCGCGATAATCCTTGATACACTTGTATATGTGTGTATGTGTGGGTCAATACCGTGTACCCCAATGATTGTTGGTTGAATCCCCCACTATTGATGCTAAATTATGAACAATAGCAACTTCACGGCACGTGAACCTCTCTGGCATGCGGATGTCGCCGGCGTGTGCAGGAGTGGGTTCGGTGGGATTCCAATTCCTCAGTGGACAGGTGCCGTTGCCGGGATGTGCAGGTGGTGTTGATGGGAAGCTATGCAACGCAGATCAAGTGCAAATCAACTGGATCAGTATCAACTGTGGATACCACCCACTTGCAGTAGCAACTTATCAGGTCTTGATACTGACATTTAAGAATGGTATCAACTGCAATTATCCTCGAAAGCTGGCAGTAAATACATCGTTAACATATCAATGATTAAGATAGACAACCATCCAACAACAATGAACTGATCAATTTTAGCATTTACATAATCATTGCTGTTCGTTTTTTGAGAGTGCACCAAGTTCGTTTTTTGTCTCCTGCTATTGTTTCCAATCCTGATAGACCGAGAGAGCAGTTGGTTTTGCCACTATCCAATATCAATTTTCTTTGAAATGGCATAACAACCAATCTTTTCTGAGTTCTCAAAATGAGGGTGACCCCAAATAATCCCGTATTGATTATCATTATAGTAATGATGATCAACCCCCTAATGTTTTCAGGGTTCCGAATTTTGAGAACTCCCCAGGTAACAAGTGGTTGTCAGCGAATCTGCTATACCTTGCGGCTACCGTGGCCAGCTGGGTCCTGCTCGCACCACGTGAGCGGTTTCATTGACGACGTTTCATACAGAAATGGGGGCGTTCATACCTATTATATACCTACCAACCATCCCAAAATTTCATTTTCTTGGGGTCATCCCATGATAGCCATGATTGAAAGGGAAACCACCGCTTCGCAAAACCACCAGTGACTTGTTGGCACACGACTTTTGGACAAACCCAAACAACAAACCCAACGACGTGCCAAAGACAACCATGAATGCACCGACAACGAGAACAGGTCGGACAGCTTGCCATAGAAGTTGTACTGCATCATGATGGTGTTGGCTCGATAATATTAATGATGGTGGATAATCCTGAATAAACATTGTTAGAAAAGGGCTGGTAGGTTTTTGATATTGTTAGCTATTTGTAAGTGCTGGGTTAACGCTCATGGCCAGTTTCTGTTCACAAAGTGACCATTTCGTTGACTTTCAGAATCATGTTTGCCAGATTATTCATGATGGTAGATATCCATTCATAGACCACCCCGTGTATGCCTGCTTAATCGCTGGTGATGTACCATCTAAGTTGGCGGCTTATCAATACGGATCTACATCCGCCAGCTTAACAAATCTATTCACCATCGTGAACTTCGACTTCCCTCATTAGCCATCTATGAATGGGTCTATTCATACCAGTCTAACATTAGTAGTTGGTAACTGGATGTAACTGGTAAGTGGTAAATGGTTCACCAGGGTTATAGGCCCCACCTTATAGAGCTTAGTTTGTTACCTTTAGGGCTTAGTGGTTCACCAGGGGTATAGCCTGATAGGGCGTAACCCACTTCCCATGGCTTCACGAGCCCCCGCTGCCCAAAACCCGCCATCGCTCCCAGTTATGCGCAGCGACAAGCTCGTTCGGGCTGGGGCGGCGGAATCGAGATGGCAACGCCGGCGCCGTTGTTGGGCCAAGGGTACGTTGACTGTAAACATGTGTAAGTCAGGTATCAAGTATGTATCCGTGCTTATTTGATTATATCAAATTATAAGGTATCAATTTGATTTTATACCATGTATCAATTATAGTTTTATTTGTGTATACAGGTGATTAACTAATATACACTTTGACCAGGCTGCTCAGCTCTGGCAGTGGCCAGGGTAGCCACCAATTAAACTGTGTTTTTTTTTTTCCGGAATACACATATATATATATATGTATAGTTATATATATATATATATTTATGTTTATATATAGATTATTTACACCAGGTTTACATAGATTATATACAAAAGGGAATAACATTTCTATTCGTATTTATATGAACTTATGAACGTATGTTGTGACATATACTTGCATATGCATATGTATACCAGAGATATGCTGAGCGACTAAGCCAGATGTTCTGGCAAAATATGTTGTTAACGGACCAACAAGATGTGTTTACAAGAAGCTGTGCATGACAAACACATAATGTTACTTGGGAAGTTACTTTCTGGTCATTTGTTTTAGGCGGCAGTACAGGCAGTTGATAGTTCGATTGTTATTTGGATGTAACCTTCTAGAATTTTGGGTCTATTCAGTTTTCTTAGCTGCTGATGGCAGTTACTATTATGTTGGTATGCTATGTGCTTGGCTCCTTTGGTTGGTGCTTGATGTTGTGAATTCCTGGTGTGGCATTGCCAAAGCTTCAGCTGGATCGCGAGGATGAATTCCGCGAATCAGCTGGTTGGATCAGCTCCCATGGCCTAGGAAAAATCACGTCGGCCAACAGTGATTTGTTGGTGGAGCAGCAGGGTGGTTTGGGACCGGTCACCCGACAACTTGGTGCGGTATTTTTGGAGTATGACTAGCTGAGCACAACAGCCTGGTGCGTGCAAATGTGAATGCCATCGTAAGAAGCCATAAAATATGATTCTCATTCACTATGGAAAGGGCTGAAAAGACTTTGGTCTGTACTACTAAGAGGCATGCATGAGTTATCCCCCTGAATCTCAACCACTGTCCTATAGGATGTCATCACCCATCTTCAGTTAACCCAAATGACCGCCGATGTCTTAATCCGTAATTGGTCTCCAGAAAACTGTTCATAGTGTGTACCAAGACTTATCGTCACCTGTATTGATACCCATATAAGCCAACACGTCACAAATCTGCATATGTATCTAGTTGGTGGTTTCATTTGTTCCCAATATTTGGAATGGTTGATCGATTAATTGATATTTTTGGGACAGGCTACAACCATCAACCAGATATGTAATGATACATTCACATTGATGAACCATACCACTAGTTTCGAGCAAAAATGCTTGGGATTTTCGCTACTTGGATGTGCAGCTGGGGTTGCAGCTGGCATACAACCAACGAACGTTACAAGGGTATCCCTCATAATTGGTATCCTGTATCGAATCACTTATTTGCCCATGGTTCTACAACTGGTATCTGCAACTGAACCATGGCCATCCACTTCCAACTGGAATTGTTTTGAGCATTTTAAGTTGGCATATGACCAAGGTAAGTCTTCTATGAAGTTATATGCCAACTCAAAACCTTTATCTAACCAACCCCTTTAACTAACGCATATCTCAACTACCCCTTCAGCCAGGCGGGTTACGTCTCCAGCTCCTTGCCCGGTGGGACAGATCTCTGTCAGCCAGGCCTGCTGCTCTACGCTCCGAAATGTGAACATCCACGTCTACGAGAGCATGGGCAGGTGAGCGAAACCGGGCGGGTGCATCGGGCTGGTGGGGCTGGTGGTAGACGCGACTGCGTGCGTTTTGGAAGACATCACAGGGTCTGTGCCAATCCATAGGGTAATCATTTTTACCCACCAACAAGTGATCATTTTGGGGGGAAACCATTGGTTTTGGGGGTACCGCTATTTTTTGGCACACACCCATGAGGTCCATTGCCATATATGAGTAGACCCTTGCAGCCATGTACCCTTTGGTATACCAATATGGCAATGGACAGTCACCATGTTTTGATCGGAAACCCTGGGAAACTTGCTAAAATGGTGGATTCTCCATGGCCATGCTAGTTTGCCAGAGGGGAAGTACTATCTAGGTAGATCCGCACCTGTACATAATTTGTGAATAAATTATAGTATGTATAGATCTGAACGTATATACACACATGTTTTTCCACCTACATTAACATATTTTGTATTCAAACGAAACAGCTATATTTCATTGTATCTATAGTTGCATTTCTAGTGATTATGGACGAACCTGGAGTGACAGGTGATCACATATTGATAGGGATCTTGCTGGCAAATATGAAATTCGACCATTGCCAGGACTGGTAAATGACTTGGACGGAGAATACTGGAAGTATTTATTTACATTTGCTTCAGGATACTCGCATATACACATTTACATACATGCGCCAACATACGGGGATGGAGTGAGACCATCACTGCTTACCCCAAACTGTCAAGGTTATTCGTGGTTTGGTGTACAAGTCAAACATGCCCTGCTTCAACTTGCGCAACGGGAATGCAAATTCAGAACTTGCACAACAATTCAACTCATCAGTTCTGCCACCCAACCGAAAGAGTGAATCGAACTATCATGGGAAGGCTCAACCTGCAGGCTACGGTGCATGGTACACCTGACCAGCCACCTCAACACACCATCACCAAGCGCTGTGGCGCTGTGGCGCTGTGTCCTTGGTTTTACTGGTCCAAAACATGGGGCGCAGGGTTCAGTTGGCTCGCCCAAGCAGGGGTGCTATGAACTATTAGGACAGCAACAATTTTGTAGCTGTTATATCCGGAAACACAACATGAACCATGAAAAACAACTGTAGATTATTCCTTTAATATGTTCATCGATATTTTTTGGGCATTGCAATGATGCAATGACAACAAATCTTGAATGGTAAGCAATCTAGCAATCTATGAGTTGTGAGATGTTTTAAGCTGGGCTGTTCACCGCCAATCCTAATCCCCCACCGGATTGCGGATTAGGGGGTTTACCGATTGCCTCCGCTTGGGGGATTGCGGATTAAAGCTTTCCAGGTAGCTGCTGTTTGGGCATGATTGGGGTTTGCTTTTCACGTTTCTTACCCCACTTCCGTGAAAACATGAGGCCAGAAAGCGTTTTTGGTTTAAGGTTTCTCGCTTGGTCGTTTGGGTGGTGGGTAAGACAAGGAGTTGAAAATCACAGTATCAAAGGGGTTCCTTTAACTAAGGTCCATGAATTAAACCCCGAAAGCCGAAGTCCCAGTCTAGGATACATGTTTTGGGTTTACTAGCTTTGCAGGGTTCCCCACTTATTGCTTCCTCTGCGGATTTTTCAGGTGGAGTCCGTGGCGGCCTTGTCTCAATAGTTCTCAAAAGAAAGATCCCTTCTCCAGTATATACCCGGAAATAACCCCCGAAAGCTGTAGTCCGAGCCTCTGTTGCACGTTTGGGGGTTATTTGCTTGGCTTGCAGGTTCCCCACTTATTGCTACTCCTGCGGGCTTTTCAGGTGGAGTCCGGGGAGGCCTTGTCTCAGTACTTCTCAAAAGAAAAATTTCTTTTTCAGCATACCCGGACAAAACCCCCGAAAGCTGTAGTCCGAGCCTCTGTTGCACGTTTGGGGGTTATTTGCTTGGCTTGCAGGTTCCCCACTTATTGCTACTCCTGCGGGCTTTTCAGGTGGAGTCCGGGGAGGCCTTGTCTCAGTACTTCTCAAAAGAAAAATTTCTTTTTCAGCATACCCGGACAAAACCCCCGAAAGCTGTAGTCCGAGCCTCTGTTGCACGTTTGGGGGTTTATTTGCCTGGCTTGGTTCCCCACTTATTGCTTCTCCTGCAGGCTTTTCAGGTGGAGTCCGTGGAAGCCTTGTCTCAACAGTTCTCGCACGAAGAATTCCTTCTGCAGCATACCCGGAAATAACACCCGAAAGCTGTAGTTCGAGCCTCTGTTGCACGTTTGGGGGTTATTTGCTTGGCTTGTAGGTTCCCCACTTCTTGCTACTCCTGCGGGCTTTTCAGGTGGAGTCCGTGGAGGCCTTGTCTCAGTAGTTCTCAAAAGAAAAATCCCTTCTTCAGTATTGGGGGTCTATTTGCCTGGCTTGCAGGTTCCCCACTTATTGCTTCCCCTGCGGATGTTTCAGGTGGAGTCGGTGGCGGCCTTGTCTCAACAGTTCTCGCGCGAAGAATCCCTTCTTCAGCATACCCGGAAATAACACCCGAAAGCTGTAGTCCGAGCCTCTGTTGCACGTTTGGGGGTTATTTGCTTGGCTTGTAGGTTCCCCACTTATTGCTACTCCTGCGGGCCGGCTTTTCAGGTGGAGTCCGTGGAGGCCTTGTCTCAGTAGTCCTCACAAGAAAAATCCCTTCTTCAGTATTGGGGGTTTATTTGCCTGGCTTGGTTCCTCACTTATTGCTTTCCCTGCGGATGTTTCAGGTGGAGTCCGTGGAGGCCTTGTCTCAGGAGTCCTCAAACGAAGAATCCCTTCTTCAGCATACCCGGACATAACCCCCGAAAGCTGCAGTCCGAGCCTCTGTTGCACGTTTGGGGGTTATTTGCTTGGCTTGCAGGTTCCCCAGTTATTGCTACTCCTGCGGGCTTTTCAGGTGGAGTCCGTGGAGGCCTTGTCTCAGGAGTCCTCAAAAAAAAAATCCCTTCTTCAGTATGCCCGGACATAACCCCCGAAAGCTGTAGTCCGAGCCTCTGTTGCACGTTTGGGGGTTTATTTGCCTGGCTTGGTTCCCCACTTATTGCTTTCCCTGCGGATGTTTCAGGTGGAGTCCGTGGCGGCCTTGTCTCAACAGTTCTTGCACGAAGAATCCCTTCTTCAGCATACCCGGAAATAACCCCCGAAAGCTGTAGTCCGAGCCTTTGTTGCACGTTCGGGGACTAATCCGCGTAACCGAACCGGAAGAAATGTTTCGTTTCGGAATGTATTGTCATCTTTTGGCGAGACAGGAATAACCCCCAAATTAGTCGTAATCCACCGGGGGATTGCGGATTAGAAGGATTACCCTCCAAAACGCGGATTGCACGGATTAGGATTAGGATTAGCCACGTCGTGATTTTGAAGTGGCCAGTTAAGGCAATGCAGTCAAATTTTGCTGGTGACCAAGATCAGTGTGAAAGCCCATGCACATTGACTTTGAGTATTGGGATTGGTACAGCCCCTCATTGGTGACCATCATTGAACATCATTCACCGCCAATTCACGATCACCATTCGCATCATTCAACCATTCATCAACCCTTCGTTCACCACTAATCACTAACCTATACCATTATTTAACCATCCCAAGCATTGATTGACCAACAATCATTCTGAGTCACCCATTAACCTCATGGTGTTTTCTCAGAATAGTGCAGCCCTCAAATCATTAATGTTCTTTTCTCATGAATAAGCCAACCATTCTTGGGCCCCACCTCATTCAACTGCCCTGACCTTCCATGGTTTTCGGTCAAGGTATTCCTCCGAGTTCAAGCGTATTTCATGTTTCGACACTCCCAACGCCGCACGGGAGCTCGGCCCGGTGTGGGCGAAGTTGGTGCAGTTGCAAGGCGGAGGGTAGCGGGAAGTTAGGAGAACCTTCAAAGGTGTTTTTTGTTCGTGGTTTCCACAGGATTTTTTCTATGGCTAGTGATTTAGTTCGTTTTTTTGGGGATCAAGTAACTAATTTTGGTTTTTGGGGATTATAACTCCATTAATTAATTAATAATGGTTTCACACCATTGTTTTTCTTTTCTTTCCCCGCCAATCCCTTGAGGTGTATTTCTTGCGTGAATAATGGGAGAGATATCCACTAAAGATCAAACTCTTCGCTAGGGGCCGATCTTTGGTCTGGCGCTTCCGCAACTGTACCCCCAAGAATGGTGTGTTTCCCTGCCACAAAAAGTCCCCATACTGGCTGTTGGTTGGGAGGGAGCAATTTGGAGCCAGAGGTTCCCATATAGGCCTTCAAAGGGGGAGCTTAGGAGCTACCAGGAGGCTTCTAACCAAATGCTGGCACATGGTCTGAGTTGATCCTCCTCGTCATGTTCATTTAAGGTCATTTAAGGTTGGTGGCCATGGTCGTTCGACTGTGGTTGTTGTGGTTTATTGTTGGTTGGTATTCCATGTGATGACGATTAATCAGCAGTCAAGCATGTTCGACTATTAACATGCTTTACGATTGCCCATTGTCAACCATTAATTAACCATATTCAACCATTGAACATGTTTAACGATTAATACGTATGTTTGTCATTATCAACCATTGACAAACATTGATCGTCAAACACTAAGTTCTAACTAACATTTCATTATCCACCGTTTTCAACATTTAATCTTCATTATCATTGATAGTTACCATTCACCATTTTCGACCATTAACCCTAATTGATCCATCAAACTATTAACCACTCTTGTGAAAAAAATCCCTTTGTCATTAATTAAACTATTAACCACTCTTGTGGTTGCCTGTGTGCTACACCAAGGACAAAACGATCCATGTCGCAAGCTCGGATTTTGGATGGTCCAGTGCAGGTGACACGGTTCGTTTCCATGGAAAAATGCAAGCAATGTGTGTGTGTGTGGGTTTGCCCTTACATGGTGGTATTGAGTGGTTAATAATTAGTGGTTAATAGAGGTTAATAACAAGCCCAGACATTCATTCAGGCAAGAAGTATTGCCCGTTTGTGATTTCAGGCCGTTAAAGATGGTTGAAATGTAGTTGAAAATAGTGGTTAATAGAGGTTAATAACAAGGGATAATTAGGAATTAAAAATAATGGTTCAACACCTATGATTTGCCTGTAAAGTGTTCTGGGTGGAGAAGCCAGGCCCTAGCTTAGATTCTTCGCCTTTTCGGGACATGATTTACCATATAACCGCTAAAAATATGCTTTTAGCAAGGGAGCCACAAGCCACCATGATGATGGTTAATGATTAATGCTTAATAGAAGTTACAAGTAGTTCCCGCACGAGGCGGAGGCGGAAGTTTCCAAAA
>VSDK01000721.1:80900-99664 GCA_009767595.1 Symbiodinium kawagutii | reverse complement strand
AAAAAAACAAAAACAACAACAACAACAACCAAAACCACAACAACCACAACCACAACCACAACCGCAACAACCAAAACCACAACAACAACAACAACAACAACAACAACAACAACAACAACAACAACAACAACAACCAAAACAACCAAAACAACAACAACCACAACCACAACCACAACGACAACCACAACCACAACCACAACCACAACCACAACCACAACCGCAACAACCAAAACCACAACAACAACAACAACAAGAACCACCACAACCACAACCACAACAAAAACCAAAACTTAAACCACAACCATAACCACAACAACAACAACGACGACAACAACAACAACAACAACAACGACAACAACGACAACGACAACGACAACGACAAGGGCACGGACAAGGACAAGGACAAGGACAAGGACAACAACAACAACAACAACAACGACAACAACGACAACAACGACAACAACGACAACGACAACGACAGCGACAGCGACAGCGACAGCAGCGACGACGACGACGACGACGACGATGATGATCATGATGATGACAACGACGAGGACGATGACCACTCGAACCACAACATCCACAACCACAACATCCACAACCACAACATCCACAACCACAACATCCACAACCACAGCATCCACCACCACAAGCCATCCACAACCACAACATCCACAACCACCACCACCACCACCGCCGCCATCACCAGCAACAACAACAGCAATAGCAACAAAGACGACAACAGCAACAACAACACCAACAACAACACAACAAGACCACAACAAGAACCACCACCCTCCATCAATTCAACAACATCATCTATTCAACCAAAAACAGTACCCAGCACCATGTGTAGAAAGGGGTCTGTTGAATGCAATTTCCCAAATGGTCTGCTGCACACTGTTGCAAGTCAAGGAGCTGAATGTGCTGCACGCCACATATGCATAGCCGGCCTACTTGAGTGTGACTCAAGATTCTGTCTACATTTATTCCAGGCTCAAACAAATTAAGGAGAAGAATGAGGCATACTTGGTATGCGTGATCTCATGTTTGGGTGTTGACTCTTTGATTTTGCCTTTCAAATGCTCCCTGTTCAACTTGGAAAAAGTACCATAGCTATCAAAGCGACACTAGAAGGAAAATAATGCCCGCGAAGCAAGGTGAACAAACGGACCAAGTGACTAACAAAGGCATCATCGTGCGGAAAGACACGCTGGGGCTCTCCTGCTGGCCTCAGTGTCGATTCCACAGCTGAGCAACTCAACTCACAAGGAAATGGCTGTTCAAACATTTTCTTTTTTTGCTTCTCTTCATTTATCTTCCTCCAAACATTCTCCCTTATTTAATTTTGAACGTCCTACGCTTCTACCAAAATGACATCATCTTACATTGTTCCTGACCCTTTGTTTGGGCAACTTCGACTGGGAAACCAGGTGCTTGCTCTGTGCTTTGGTCACCTTGTCTCCCAATCTTGCCTTTGCGATTGCCGTGTGGGGTTTTCTTGCATTGTATCTGCTTGGTGCTATTGCTGCCTCTCCCCAACCGTCCATGGTCTCCCGTTCTGATCACTTTTGGGGGCGATTGCATGCAAGGTCTGCCTTTTTGCCTGTGCTCTGCCTTTTGCTGTTTTTCGTCCTCTTGCCTGCCGAAGCCTCACAATTTCACCCAAACATGCAACAAACACTATATCAAACCCACTCACAGTGTCAGACAGCAAATTCCAATTTACGATATACATGTACATTTGTATATGTATATGTATATATATATATATTTATTTATTCATCTATTTATCTATTTCCATGAATATATATATATATATATACATATATTCACATCATGTAGATATGTATGTATACATATATATGTATATATATATAGTATAGGTACCTACATATTTTAATATGTGTGTGCATCCAGCGACCCAAAAGGTCACAACAAAGCTGCCACCCACAACTCACAAATCATAATGTACCCAATCTGACAACTAACAATCTCACGTACAATAGCAAATTCTCCCTCAAATTCAAGTTTATGGTTTTTAAGATAGACTCATGACTCACAAAACCACGACAAACCAATATCACACAAAGCGCCTCTGCAACAAACCACTGTCACTAGCACCGTCCAACAAGTCACAGCAAAGTGCTTCATTCAACTTGCCGACTGTCAGCCTTTGGCCTCAATCTCGAACATTATTTTTTCACCTTCTTCAATTCCAGTTTGTGATCACGTCTGGCACAAAATGCTGGTCTTCCATATTCCCGGAACTGTTGCAAGTTAATTATGTTCTTTGTTGTCCCCACTTTTGAGTTTCCATAAAGTCCGCCACGGGGTCTTCGTTTTCAACTTGTCAACCTTAGATCTAGGAACCAGGACCTCTCGCATCAAGTGTATCATCCTTTCTTTTGGAGCCGGAGTACAACATAGGCTTTGATACCAATCGAGTCGCCGCAGCGGTTGAACTAAGGTCATCCCGACGACAGCCACCGGACAGTCTTGGTGACTTGTTTTAAGGGATTCGATGGTGCTACCATTGATATCGATTCATCTTGATTCATCTTGTCTTCTGCAATCTTTTGCAGAAAAAATCGCGTGATAGCAGCGTCGAGTGCTTCGTAATCCAATTGTGTAGCAAAATTCAGTGCGTTCATACTTGGATGTTTGGGAATGCTGGTTTTTCACTTGTCACCTCTCAGTTGTGGTCTCGTAAGAAAAAACATTTTCGCCTGCTCCCCTTACGTTGGAGGAGGTTTCCGCCAAATAATGCTCGCTTGGAGGCCTCATGACACGCTTGTTTCCGTCTTCATCAGCTTCGCTCTTCAAGGATGTCCAACTGCTTGTTTTCAATTTCTCAACTTTAATTGTTTGGGGACGTCTTATTGGAAATGCCCGCCAGGAAGGCTTGTACAGAATGTCTTCTTTTACCCTCTCCACTTTCAGTGTTCCAGGTCTCCCACGAATGCTCCATCAATTTTCGAGGCACAAAATGATCACTCCTCTTCTTGCTCCGAATCATCAACTGATTGCTGTCAAACTCTCCAACTGTTTGTTCCCACTGCATAAAGAGCTCGCTGTACGCTGGCGTCGAGGACTTAGAAACACAAGCAGCAAACTGACAAACTGGACGTCAAGAGCTCCGTGAGCTTGTACCAAGAGCCCAACTTAATCCAATTTAGAAGACGAATTCAGAGAATCTAAGAAGAGTATTCTATTCAAAAGCATTCTTTAAAGGTCCTTCTTAAAGTCCCTGAATTAAAAAGATCATGCTAAAAATATTTTTAAGAAACTAGGCATCCAGTCCTACACAAAAGCATCGGAGCCTCAAAAGCTCAATCTGTCCAGAGCTCACTACGTGCTCAGAACAGGCAGGACGGGTTGACCACAGTCGAAAACCAACGCTTTTTTGAGAACGCTCGGAGCTTCATCAGCATCGAGAGCTCAGCACAACGTGGCAAACGAGAATCCAAAGGCGGCCCGATCGAAGTTACGATTTGCAAAATGTAAGGCATCAACAGCATCCAATTGAAAAAGATTGAAAATGTGCGAAGCGGCAAGGTCTCGAAGTCAGAAAAATGTGTCAGCGTATCATGGGACCGCTGAGATCCGGACTCAATGCTTGCCGCGTAAAAAAGATGCCTGACACAAACAGGAATGAGAAAAAGGCAGAACATCGGATGGTTGACTTGTTGCTCTCTTGTTCAATGTTCGTCGTGGCTTTCCGAAAAAATGGTGGTACGAGTACTGCGTTGATTTCAAATGCTTTCATTGAACAGGAGCTGTCGCTTGCAGTGCTGAACCAAGCTGCCTGGGCCAATACCAAAGCAGGTCAAGTCCGCCAACCTGTGATGGAATTTATCGCATCAAAGACACTTCACTTCCACACTCTGAAGGTCTGAGCTAATTAGCTGATTGCTGCTTCTAACATCTTCTAACGTCAAGTCTTGTGACCTCCTTTTGGATGATTCAAAACGAAATCTGGCTTTCAGGATCATGGCCTCCAGCAACAACACATATTTTTCGGACAAGCAAGGCCTTACGGAAAATCACATTACTTTGGTTTGAAGCTATTTGCATGCCGCTTTTTTTGCTGGGCTGCTATTTGTGCGGTCTGTTGGCAACTGCAAGGATTCTCCTCCAAGCTTCCTTCAATTCCCGAAGAAAAAGTCATCAGGATCGTGAGAAAATGTGAGAAAGTAATCTCCGAGTTCTGAAAACAACTGGATAGTAAGACAAGGCACTGGTCAAACGAAGCCCCAAACTTTGACTTCACTCGCAACTTTCCTTGGCTGCACACCATATAGCGGCTGATGCGCGGTATCTTGATGTAAAGCAAATGTAGATTCATATCGCATTCGCTGTAGCATCTGTTGCCAACATTTGGAGCATCCTTTTACGTTGCAAAGCTTTGCTAAACGAACTGGACTTTGGCACTGTGGGGGTCCGTGGCTTGCTTCTGTAGTGGCTGCCATGCTCTTTGGAGCCTAGCATCGTGCAGCGGTTCCTCAGCGCCACTGCATTTGAATCTCTGAACTACAAAGTTCTACAAATTGCATTTGAATTCTACAATTTCTACATTTCTTTCAAAGAAAACACAACCTCCGTAGCAGGAACTTCCACACCGACGGCATACTTTGTGGAGAAGCTTTGCGGCAGAATTGCCCCTTCCCGAGGATATGACGACGTGTCCCACAGACACACGCAAGCAAGCAAGCGAGCAAGCAAGCGAGCAAGCAAGCGAGCAAGCAAGCAAGCAAGCAAGCGAGCGAGCGAGCGAGCGAGCGAGCGAGCGAGCGAGCAAGCCAACAAGCCAACAAGCCAACAAGCCAACAAGCCAAAGAAGCAAACAAGCAAACAAGCAAACAAACAAGCAAACAAGCAAACAAGCAAACAAGCAAACAAGCAAACAAGCAAACGAACAAACAAACAAACAAACAAACAAACAAACAAACAAACAAACGAACGAACGAACGAACGAACGAACGAACACAAACACACACACTCACATGATTGTACAAAGGTGTTGCAAATGACGTCCTGCCATTCCATGTCAAACCCACCAAAACTCAATCAAAATGTGCACTATTGAAAAAAAATTGAGCCATTATCAAAACCTTCCAACGATAACTGCAACAGGGCGACGAGAGAAGAGAAAGGAAAAGAAACTATGAAAACATTTTGAAAACATACTCTTGAAGATTGTGTGAGGTCTTTCAAAAGACTCAACCAACATGGAACCATCGAGAAGCTCAGCCCCTAGTGCCGGACAATGCTCTACTCGCCAAGAATCCGTCTGCAATGTCAGCTAAAAGACCCAGAAACGTTGCGAAAACGCATACGTTTGGCGAAATGCCTGAAGTAGGCTCTCGACTCCGCATCGTTGAAATTGGCATGTTCTCTGAATACTCTAGCCCATCGCTACGGCCATGACCCCAGAACCAGAAAAATCCAATGCAGTGATGATAATCAAAATGCCATGTTTCTTTCCCTTGCTTTGGTATTCCCTTCGATGAGCTGCAAACAAAACTGGGGTGCTCTTGCAAACCAACAGGCAAACAAATACTCCTCCAAGTCACTAGACTTGTTCTACCCACACAGGAAACTCTTCTAACATTCGAAGTAAGTCTGATCTCTGCTGGGGAAATAATAGACCTTCCTTCTCAAAATTACGCGCTTAAACTGCGTATTTTTGGAAGCAAATGCTACGGCAGGGCCCCCTGGGACCCGATACCCGCACCCAAGTTCCAGGATTCAAACATTGCACAGCAAGATCCATCGCAGCGGCACGGGGTCGCACAAACGTGCTGGGGTACCCGCTTGCATAAACTGACTTGGGCTCCAGCAGGTAACGAAAGCTTTAGGGGAGCGGTTCACTCTGAAATGTCAAGGAAATGGATTAGGGCCCTGACGAGATTCCCACCTAAGGCCTAACACGCTCCATCTTCCTCCTGTTTTTATGCTGCTGATTTTCTTCTTGTTCCTCTCTGTATGTTTCTGGAATGGTTTGTGTTCCTGTCTGTATGTTTCCAGTATGCTTCTTGTTCCTCTCTGTATTCTTCTGTCATATTTTTGCTCCTGTCTGTATGCTGATGACATGCTTCTTTCATGGTCTATTGTTGTTGTGGGGCCTTTTTGCCCCTGCATAAAAAGGAACCTACGAGCTTGTGCAGGAGGATTGTTTCAGCATCATGTTCTCTCCAAACAATGGTTATGGTTGACTTAAGAAGTCGAAAATGCCGCTCTCAACAAAGTTTTCACAGGTCCTGGATGCAGAACCATTCTAGCCTTCGAGGTTTTTCTTGTTGTTTTTCTTTTTCTTCTTCTTCTTCTTCTTCTTCTTCTTCTTCTTCTTGTTCTTGTTCTTGTTGTTGTTGTTCTTGTTGTTGTTGTTGTTGTTGTTGTTGTTGTTGTTGATCCAAAATAACTTAACCGTCAAAAAGCTCATGTTTGCGGATTTTTAAACCCAAATGTGCGTCGGTTTGGATCGGTTTGGCAGGCTTTTGGATCCCATTTGACCCACAAATCACGCGCCCCGTGTGCTTGGAAGCGCGTCCCTCCAGGTAGCCAACCAAACTCCACTGCTGGACGCAGCTTTTGTCTTTCCCAAAACTAACTTCACTGATCGATGGTTCTCTTTGTATCCAGAATTCATTCACAAAAGAATACAAACATGCTCAAACATGCTCCAGTTTTCAGAATGGATGCTCTGTGGTGCGAATACCCATTTTTTCTTGCATTTTCAGGTAGGCTCCGGATTCTCTGCTCATGTGATGTGATCCTGTCTGGGTCCCATGATTCATCAACGCTCGGCGTTTGTCTAAAAATCTCTCTGCTCGCTACTTTATGACTCATTTTGCTCTGCACGCATATCCGTTCTGCGGCCTGGGATCGCAGTGGACACCATGAGGATGAATCCGCATGCCACGGTGACCTTGTATTTGGTCAAAGAACGGTTTAGCTCCAATGGGGTAAAACGGGGCAATGGGGCCCATCATTGATCATAACAATGCCTCAGCTTTGCCCTCATCTAAACATGTTTCCCAGAAGAACCCCTGGTTTGAAAGCGAACTGAACTTGTTCTTGGAATTGTTGCATCTCTGAAAGACGCAGTGCAAAGCGATCGGTGTGTGGGTGGATGCATGGCCTTCCAAGCGCAAATGGAAATACTTTTTCCACACCTCACGCTCTGCTTTCTTGAAGGGGAACGCGTGCCCACTGTTTGCTTCGCACGTGCCCATCAACGACTTGCAAAATGCAAAAACCTGTTCATTTGAAATCCCTTCCCCCAAAGCATTTGCACGTTGCATGCCGGGTCCTGGGTCGTCAGAAAGAGACTGAAACGAACTAACACCCGCGCCGCTTCGCATGGGGTAGCCCACAAGATTTTCTGGCTGTCCATGTTGGGAAGCTTCTTGACAATGAATTTCCAAAATTTAAGTAACGTATTGATGCTCCATGGGGATCGGTGTGGTGTGTGAATCATGTTTGGACGACTACCGAACATACTCTCTGGTGAAAGGGTACATAGATCAACATATTGAGACTCCATGTTGGGAACGTGGTGGTCTGTGAATCTTCCTGTTTTCTTGACAAGAAACTTCCAGAATTTAAACTAACAATTGTAGTACTGTTTTTTGAGCTAAGGTGCTGTGGGCGGATTTACCTGCTTGATGGCTATCATTGAGGTCAGCTATTGGCCGAAAACTGCGCAGTTTTGGGTGGCTGGTTCAGGGCTGTGGTCATGCCTTTCTTCACTCACTCACGATTCCCAAGTGGATACAGCGGACTAAAAGGATCTCCAAAACAGAGGCAAAAACGGGAAGAAAATGGAAAGATGGGCCGGATGGGGATGGTGGTAGTGCCATTGAAAGACGAAAAATGATCAAAAATGAAGCCTAGCAATGTCTAGGAACGCCAATATTTTGGATCTTGTTTGTAATTCCGGGGCACATGTAAGGCTCCTTGGTGATGCAGGGCAGCTTCCAGATTGGTTGCTCTCTTCTGCCTGTTGCAGAATCCTGGGTTTTGGGAACTTGGGTTGGAGAACTTGGGTTTCGGGAACCTAGATTCACAAATGGATGCGGGGTCCGCAGCATACATGGGTTTTGAAACACTGGGTGGGAGGAGCCTGGGTCTGGTAGGTCAACACACGGAAGCTGCGCAGCAAAGGATTGATGATAGCAAGAGGGAGGACATTGTGATGTACTGCTGCCGGGACCTCCCACTGGGCTTATTCTTTGCCTTTGCAACGCAGGTTCGCTTGCTTCGGTGTGCTAGTTGATGCTGTATTCCCTTTCCAGCAGGGAATCGTATGGGTGGAGCCAAATGCCAGGCCAATTTGGAGGCACATGGCAGGCTAATGGGCAGCACGAGGCTGGAGTGCATAGTGCGCAGCCCTTAGAAGGTGCATTTCGTCCAACGAAGGTAGTCTTCAAGTGACTATGCTCAGCGGGTCGGCCAGAAATATACTGTTTAGAAGTTTTGGACATTTCAGGGCATGGCATACCCAGGTTGATGATCCTACATCAAATGAAATCGGACTGTAACCTAATCCTCCAGAGTTTGGGTGCATGTGTGTGTGTGAGAGAGAGAGAAGGGTCAACATGAAGCACGCGGCGTCAAGGGCGTGATCACCGTGCAATTCAAGGCGGTCCTATTCTTGGCAGTAAAACAAAAAGCATGAGCTTAACGTCCACAGTTCAACTTTGCATGGCTTACACGTTGAAGACTATCCTGAAACAAAAAATACACCCAAAAAGACCCCAAATAGAACATATACTTACAAGAAGGTTGGAGAAAGGACTCTGTCTTTTTTCCAGTGATCAACACTTGAGTTCTGCACCTGGAACAGAACCCCAAAGAGCACCCTAGATAGCACTCCCGAGCAGCACCTGCTTCCAAACTTGCTGCCCACACTTTGGACAGCACCCTGCACAGCACCCTGCGCAGCACCCTCCACCGAAAAGTTCGCCGACTAGCACCCTTTCTTTCTTTTCCAGTTCGCCGGAAAAGTAAGAACCCCTATAGCTTCCAGCCATCTGGGGAAGGCTACACAAGCAACGCCCAAAAGCACCTTTCTTTTCACAGGCCAGTGTTTCAAAGCTGCCGCAACTGAGGAACAAACGCAGGTTATTGCATTTGGTATGTTCCTCAAAGCTTGCCGACACACTGATACAACGCTTGCAGTCGGGTCCAAGTCTAGGCATCAAAAGCTTCTAGGGGAGGAATTCTACATGCTCCTTAGTCCCTTACATCGAACCTTGGTATCAACAAACTCTTGAGCAGTGGACAAATGGACAGCGTCAGGTCCTTATCAAGAAGGACTTTTCAGAAATGTCATCCATCTCCATTGTTCATAGAGCCCGAATGCGCTGGGCGCTCCAATCCCGTGTTTGAGCCCGACATCTTTGCAATTTGACAGAGCAGAAATTCTTTCCACGAGATCAGACTGTTGTAGCGCAACTTTAATGAAATGGTCTTCTAGTATGACTCACTCGGATTGAAACCAGAGATTGTAAGTTCAACAACGGTCCCTTTTCGCTGCAGCTTGACTCGAACGGAAACGCTGTCCTTGTTGGGCACACACGCAAGCCCAAATGTGCAGGCACGTTTCCAACATTTTCCAACAGTCTATCCGTTTTTGTTTTGAGATCTGTCACAATGTCGGAAATTTTCATGCCATGCGATCCCAGGACATTGAAATTGCCGCGAGTTGCATTAGGGCGCTGATGAGTTCACAGGCTGCCACAACTCGGGATGGGAGGCTCCACCAATTGCAACTCTTTTGCAAAACATTCCCTCCAATTTTGCCTTTCTTCTCTTCTCTTCTCTTCCTTGATATCTGAAGTTCCATATACCATCATTACTATTAGTATTACATTTGACAAAGTCTATGACAACCAAACTTTCCCCATTTGCAGTAGCCGATGTGTAGACACGCTGAACTGTGCAAGCCGCCCAGCTAAGTTGGCTCTCAGATGTTGTCAAGACGGCACTTCACTTCGCCTTTGTCATCTCAGTGACTCCAAGTGATCTCAAGAAAAGTTGACTTCAATTGGAGTACTGAACAAATCTCTGCCAGTTTACTCTAACAGCTCCCAAAACCAACAAAGGAGCCTTAAAAGCAATCAGGCGAGCTCTCCTGAGGCTGCGGCCGTCTGTCCAACAAGGTCAATAATGTCCTGAATGAGGGCCTCCAAACCGGTTGCTGTCCCATCAACCAACTCTGCGCAATGTATCCACACAAATATAACATGCATACATACATACATACATACATACATACATACATACATACATACAAACATACATACATACATACATAACATTACATAACATTACATAACATTACATAACATTACATAACATTACATAACATTACATAACATTACATAACATTACATAACATTACATAACATTACATAACATTACATAACATTACATAACATTACATAACATTACATAACATTACATAACATTACATAACATTACATAACATTACATAACATTACATAACATTACATAACATTACATAACATTACATAACATTACATAACATTACATAACATTACATAACATTACATAACATTACATAACATTACATAACATTACATAACATTACATAACATTACATAACATTACATAACATTACATAACATTACATAACATTACATAACATTACATAACATTACATAACATTACATAACATTACATAACATTACATAACATTACATAACATTACATAACATTACATAACATTACATAACATTACATAACATTACATAACATTACATAACATTACATAACATTACATAACATTACATAACATTACATAACATTACATAACATTACATAACATTACATAACATTACATAACATTACATAACATTACATAACATTACATAACATTACATAACATTACATAACATTACATAACATTACATAACATTACATAACATTACATAACATTACATAACATTACATAACATTACATAACATTACATAACATTACATAACATTACATAACATTACATAACATTACATAACATTACATAACATTACATAACATTACATAACATTACATAACATTACATAACATTACATAACATTACATAACATTACATAACATTACATAACATTACATAACATTACATAACATTACATAACATTACATAACATTACATAACATTACATAACATTACATAACATTACATAACATTACATAACATTACATAACATTACATAACATTACATAACATTACATACATAACATTACATAACATTACATTACATAACATTACATAACATAACATTGCATAACATTACATAACATTACATGACATTACAAGACATTACAAGACATTACAAGACATTACACAACATTACACAACATTACATAACATTACAGAACATTACAGAACATTACAGAACATTACAGAACATTACAGAACATTACAGAACATTACAGAACATTACAGAACATTACAGAACATTACAGAACATTACAGAACATTACAGAACATTACAGAACATTACAGAACATTACAGAACATTACAGAACATTACAGAACATTACAGAACATTACAGAACATTACAGAACATTACAGAACATTACAGAACATTACAGAACATTACAGAACATTACAGAACATTACAGAACATTACAGAACATTACAGAACATTACAGAACATTACAGAACATTACAGAACATTACAGAACATGACATAACATTACATAACATTACATAACATTACATAACATTACATAACATTCCATAACATTCCATAACATTGCATAACATTGCATAACATTGCATAACATTGCATAACATTGCATAACATTGCATAACATTACATAACATTACATAACATTACGTAACATTACGTAACATTACATAACATTACATAACATTACATAACATTACATAACATTACATAACATTACATAACATTACATAACATTACATAACATTACATAACATTACATAACATTACATAACATTACATAACATTACATAACATTACATAACATTACATAACATTACATAACATTACATAACATTACATAACATTACATAACATTACATAACATAACATTACATTACATTACATAACATTACATAACATTACATAACATTACATTACATTACATAACATTACATTACATTACATAACATTACATAACACTACATAACATTGCATTACATAATATAACATAATATAACATAAGATAACAGAACATAACACAAGATAACAGAACATAACATACTATTACATTACGTTACGTTACGTTGCGTTATGTTACGTTACGTTTCATTACATTACATTACATTACACTACACTACATTACATTACATTACACTACACTACACTACATTACATTACATACATACATACATACATGCATACATGCAAATCTACATATGCATACACACATGCAAATCTACATTTACATACATACATACACATACACATACACATACACATACACATACACATACACATACACATACACATACACATACACATACACATACACATACACATACACATACACATACATATACATATACACATACATATACATATACATATACATACACATACACATACACATACACACACATACATACATACATACATACATACATACATACATACATACATACATACATACATACATACATATAGACATGTATACATACATACATATATACACTGATGCGCATACATTTGTATAAATATATATATATATACATACATATATATGTGCATTTTTACATATATACATATATTACATACATACATACATGCATACATAGACACATGTATACATACACGCATGTGTATATAAATGTATACATGTATTGATGATTTTTGATCTATATATATATATGTATACATACACGTGTTTCCAGCGCGTGGTTCTGCTCTTCAAGAGCTTGCCTTGCTAGAGCAAAGCTATTGCCACATCCACGAGCACGTTCAGGCTGTTGTGCAAGTGGATCCGCCACGTTCGCTAAAGATTGTTTTTGTCGTATGTAGGTCAACCACCACATAGCGCACTTCCTATTCCCAGAGCATTCATCCAAGAAGTAGACGGAATTAGCTATGTTCACCCACCCTATGATGGTTGGCCATGACAGATCAGCATATTGTGTGAAATACAAATGGACAGTTCGGCAATGTTCCCAACTGCATGAGTTTCGAGGAAGAATGAAATCCAGCTCCCTAAAGTTCTCTGAAGGTTCTGAAAGAGGGTTTTGAGGTTCTGATGGTTGCAATTCTCACCAACAAAAAAGGTTCTTAGTCACAAAGTTGCGCCCAGGACTGGGTTAGAAAATCGCTTCCTAATGTTGGCTTCCAAGAGTTGTTCAAGCTTGGCAAAGCAAAATGCTTTGCAAAATGACAGGACAACTTCAGAATACGAGGATCAAAAAGGCAAGACAAAGTTCCGAAGTCAAACAGGTTTTCACAGGATAAGTGAAGTTGGCTTCCGAATATTTTCATGTTTTTTCTACTTTAAAAACCCAGAGGTTGCACAACCGATCAAAGCAACGAAAGCGACCAACCAAATCCCAACTTAGAAAGCAACCAGTCAGAACTGCACAGCTGCAGCCAGTCAGCCTTTGTAAGAATGCTTCTGTCAGAGCAAAATCAAACATTCAGTTGATCATGCAGCGATTGGGAAAGGCTACCAACACCAGGGGTAGCAAAGCTTTAAAGCACAGAAACCTCCCAACGATATGCACCTTGTTGACAGGGGGGATGCCGTGCTTCATAAAGATCAACTTCACCTGAACGGCAATGGCAAATGAAACACTGCGGAGAATGTTGCAGTGGGTGTCAATCGTATAAGAGATGTAAATCACTCACAAATCAGCTTGGTCACGGTCACCCCTAACCATTTGAAACAGTTTGAACCCAAATAGTGTCTTCCAATCCTTTCCAAAGGATCTTCCAATCCTTCGATTTCCCACTTTGGCTCGACAAAGGGAAGGAAGGATGCAGCGTAACACTGAATCTCTTGGGCTGAGAGCTCTTTGTGGCTGCCGAAATACTGCGGTAAAATGTCAATAGAGATCATAGTATGACAGTAGTATGAGAATAGCGCATATATATATATGTGTATATATATATACATATATGTGTATGAATATATATATATATGTATATATGTATGTAAATATATATATATATGTATATATATGTGTATATATATATATGTAAAATATATATATATATGTATATATATGTATATATATATATATATACATACATATATACATATATATTTATACACATATATGTATATATCAACAAGTTTTTGCAATAAGATGCAATAAGCACGTTAGACCATGAGACATGCAAGAGTTATGAAACGGAATGAAACCATCTGATGCAACGAGCAGTGCAAAAGCCAATTCAAATCGTTGGCTCTGAGATAGTCTCGGCCACTGCGACCTTCCAGTACATGTGCGCTAATTTAAACGTCGAATAAACATGTGCAGTTTGCAACATCTAAGAAACATCTGCGGTTTGTAATCATTCTCACAGTGTGTGCTGTTTGGAAAGTTAGCCATCGGTTGATGTTTCTGTCTCCGAAACTGATCTCTGAAAAATCAAAATGATTTTTCAACTGTTTTCAAGCTCTCACAAAAATGTCTTCAGGAAAGCAAGGTTCAAGTGATTTCAGGAGCTTGACCGAGCTTTTTCTGGTTTCGCTGACATCAAGAATGTGTGTGGCACCAAGTTGTGGGAGGGACAAAGTTGAGAGGTTCAATTTGAGATGTCAGAAAATGAATGAGTTCCCAAATGCCTCAAATGCCTCAGTCTCCTTCCGTTCCCAAAGACCTAGGAGTTCACCGAAGCTGTGAGGTTACTGGCCTTGTCTTCCACCTTGTGGGAGTCGTCCATCATGATGCCTTTGATTCCTTGGTACCTGGTACTCCCAATGTACTCCCAATCTACCCCCCTATCAGGGCCCCTATCAATCCCCCCTTTCAGGGCCCCCTATCTCTCACTGTTGGCCCGAAACTGTGCTTTGTCTTACTGCCAGCGTTCCAGAAAGCTGGTGAAAAGAAACTCCAGTCAACTGGAACTCATTTTTTGCGCAATGCATTGTGCAATCTTCTGTGAAACAATGACGGCAGCCACCAGGACACCCAAGTGAAGGCCTGACCACAAACGAAGCGAAGTTGAACGGTTCGGACCAAATCCAAAGCTCATTGGATTCAAAAGTCTCTAAAGGTGGATCACTGAGTGTTCGAAGTGTGACCAAAAAAAGTCTTCTAGAAAATGAATGACAAAGAAAAATGTAGGAGAAAAACGTACAGTAATGCAGCCCACCTTCAGCCCCACGTGGACATTGGTTGGGACCCGAACCTTGCAAGGCAAAGGTGTGAAATGTATTGAAATGTCGGTTTTGCTAAGCTCCAACAGTGACGGCACCAACAGCTCTGAGGCATGAAAACACAAACCGATTTGGAGAAATGAGAAACCGCCAACGCCGATAGAACGCTCAAGGAACGCCCAATCAAAATGCCTCACCGCGGCCCAAACCATCAAGGTCATAGTCTACAAAATCTAAACAAGCTGAAGCTGATTGAAGCTGTAATCACTAAGTTGCAGAGCAAATACTCCGGTCCAGCTTTAGACGCAATGAAATGGTATGGGATTTTTATCAGCCCAACAACCCCAGTGATGGTACAATGAAAATAAATCCACGCAGCTTTCCACATGAACCACGACACCTGTAGCACGAAAGAACGTGGAAGACCAGGATACGATTAAGAGCACTTGCATGATTGGAAACAACAGTATTGTAAACACAGCAGGGGAACAATTTTTGGGTGCATGAACAACACCCTACATCAAATCCAAGGCCAGTTGTGCCACAACTGGGACATCATTTGTAACAAATGGTGGATGACCAAACTCATCAAACAAAGAACGAATGCACAAGATCCAAGGGTACACCGAGGAAATTGATCAGGAAGGTGACATCGCCAGGACCAGGACACCTGTGACAATAGCCATGTGAAAGGAAAACCAATAAAACGTAGACGTAGATGGCACTTGGAAAGCAGCTGCACTGACACTAACAAAACACAAAT
The DNA here is from genome assembly GCA_009767595.1 of Symbiodinium kawagutii. Taxonomy (NCBI): domain Eukaryota; class Dinophyceae; order Suessiales; family Symbiodiniaceae; genus Symbiodinium; species Symbiodinium kawagutii. Next base: position 83,548 of record VSDK01000721.1, on the reverse strand, counting down.
GGGACAGCTCTTGGTGTATGGCATGAACACTGCCCACAACAAAACCTGCCTGAACCAAATGCGAACGAATTCATTCTTGCGACTCTTGTTGATTTCCAAAAGTGGGTAGGAACACGTCACATTGGAGCTGCAAGATGCAAGCTGGTCAAATTGCTTTGACAACAGAGTGACTATCTGTGCTCCCGGAGACAGAAATGTCAAGCAAACCCTCCATTCCGCACGGGCAGTGAAAAAGCACTCACAACATCGGACTAAGTCTCAAACTGAGGAGCAGGGCAAAAACCACCACCTGTCACCCAGACCAAACCGATTCGAAGCAACTGTAAATATTGCCGTACAAACTCTCAACGAGCCACATTTACCCGACCTTGCCCTCCCATTTGGGAAGGGAAACAGGAGGCAGACCTGTATCAACAATGGAGAGGGTGTTGGCAGGATATTTTGCTGAGTGAATCTCAGAAACAAGATTCAACTGACTGAGATGCAAAACAAAAGGTTCTGAAAAAGATTTCTTGCGTGCGTCAACCAAGTTGTGACAAGCCACTGCCCGGGCGGATACGCCAAAGCACCTTGCCGGTTTCGTGCAATTTGTGTGTGTGTGTGTGTTTGTGTGTGTGTGTGTGTGTGAGTCAAAGCGAACCGTCCACGCCCATGGAAAACCATCAGAATGACAGCTGACAACCACAAAAATTGACAACCATGGAGACTATGACAACAGCAGTAGCAACAACAATAACAATCACAATCACAACCAGGACCGAGACCACAATCATCACCACAACCGAAGTATCATCACCACCATTCACGAAAACGAATACGACCACGACCGCGAAACCGAGCAGGACCACGACCGTGAAAACGAGCACGACCACGACCGCGACAGCAACACCACCAACACCGACGACGACGACCACCACCACCACCACCACCACGACGACAACGACGACCACAACAACAACAACAACAACAACAACAACAACAACAACTACTACAACTACAATGCCGGACAACACAAGCAGGAACAACTACGATAATGACAACAACCACAACTACAGGAACCACAATCACACCAACAATCACAGCAACAATCATTGGACCGGATAACCCCGCTGATTCAAGTTTTCTAACAGCATCCTAGGGTGAGAAGGACGATGATGGAAGTATAAGGAAACAATGCGGGCGGGAAACAAACGAATGGAAGCACAGGCCAGCATGAAAATACCCCCGGCGGAAAAAAAACAGGAACACAAGCATTAATTCTTGCAACTTCTCCAAGCCAAAAAACAAAATAGAATCATCGAAGAAAGGGGGCCTCCCTTATTTCTATTTTCAGCGTAGTAGCCGCAGAAAAGGACCTGCTGCACAGACACCAAAAAAGCAAAAATTTCAAGACCATGAACAGAAAACATGAATTTCTTTGCAACCCTTTGACGGAAGAAAAAAACTGGACAGCAAACATGACATGAAAAACAAAAGCAACAAGTTTAAAAAATCAAAATCCATGCAGAACCGAGAAACACGTGAACTTTCCACAAAGTTTATGTAAAGGGTATCTATCACCCTTCCACGGCGTTTTTGTTTGATCCAAAAAAATATCGCCACCGCAACAAAATCACCAGCACAACAAAACCACCGGCGCTCGAAAACTCTAGCGCAAGTCAATAAAATCACCAGCGCAACAAAAACATACACAAACAAACACCAGCCCACAGAAAACACCAGCGCAACCAAAACGCCAGCACGACAAAACAGCCCACAGAATCACAAACACAACAAAAACACCACCAAACAAAAACAGCTGCAACAAAACAAAAACACTAACACAACAAAAACAAAATCAACAGCAGAACAAAAACACCAGCGGACAAAAACACCAGCACAAGACAGCAAAATCATCATAACCAAGAGAAGCAAACAGCGCACAAGATCACCAGCACAACAAATCACCAACAGCAGAAACACTAGACCCAATCACCAGCACAGCAAAATCATCAGTAAAAACATGCAAAACATCAACAAATCGCAGCACAAAATCAGCAGATCAGAACCAGTGCCTCCAGCGTGGAACGATCCCTGGGTCTCCAGAGCGCCACGCCAATGCACACTGACACGGCCACACCGGCCGCACAAAACGCAACCGCTCTGCGACGTCCACTGTGTCGACGGCGTACCGGACCACTCCCCGGGTCGCTACCACACAGGCCGCACAGAACACATCGGAGACAATGATCAATGACGAGAATGATCAACGATGACGCCGACTAGTGATGGCAATCAGGAGTGATGGCTATAATCAGTGATGACAACATCAAATGATTTGATTGATGACCTTCCTTCCTTCCTTTCTTTCCTCGACTCCTCCTCCCTACTTCTCCTCCATCTCTGTTCATTATCATCAATCATCAACATTGATCATTCCTCACTGATCATTGTCATCACTGATCATTGTCATCACTGATCATTGTCATCACTGATCATTGTCATCACTGATCATTGTCATCACTGATCATTGTCATCACTGATCATTGTCATGATTCATCATCAACAACGACGGCGACAACGACAACGATTTCAACGACCATCACCACCACCACCCCAACCACCACAACCACCACCACCAACACAACCACCACCACCCCAACCAACAC
>VSDK01000721.1:68963-80183 GCA_009767595.1 Symbiodinium kawagutii | reverse complement strand
GGGTTGTGGTGGTGGTTGTGGTTGTGGTGGTGGTTGTGGTGGTGGTTGTGGTTGTGGTTGTGGTGGTGGTTGTGGTTGTGGTGGTGGTGCAATTGCATGCCAGCACTTGGTCCTTGTCTGCTGGTGTTTCTTTCAGGGAATCATATCACAGTACAAAATGTCAAATGTAATGGCTTGCATTCAAACCAACAAAGGTGACTGCCATTTGTTTTCTCGATTCCCTGGGGCAGGTTACGTATTTTTGAAAGGGAGGGAGCATCCAAGGAGAATCACCTAATGCCTTCTTCAGACCATACATTTATATGTTTTCCTTCATTTCACACCCGTAATGCATGCTTTCTGTGATACGACAATGCTTTCCATGACACCGTCACAACTGAGATTCCGGGCTGTCTGACTCACTGTCCCAAGCAGTGCTGGGGGTGGCCTGAGGCTGCCAAAATGATTTGTTTGCATTGATTGCAATCGGAGAAACGAAAAGTCAAAATGCTATCCACTTTTTGCTCAGACAGAATTGATGAATTACATACTGTGGCATGTGGCATCCTTCTTGACAGAAGTGCTAGGTATCTGGTTGAGCTTGCAGGGTTGCGACATCCAGCAACATGAGTTCCATGCAGGACTCCCGTAGTGTTGGCCAAATTTGGCCTAAGTTGCGAAGCCTTTTGGCAACTCTGGAATCTCTTTGGAGAGCGAAGCAGCATACGACCATTCCAAATTAAACAAACGAAGAGTGCAGTGCATTGCAGTGCCCCTTCTGTGCTATGACTTTCTTTGACCTTTGGTCGCCCCTCTGCTCCGTTGCCGATCAGACAACATCCCAAGTTGAACCCTGGAATGCAAGCAAGGTTCTGAATCATGTGGTGACCTGGGCTTGTCAGGCCTTCACAATCAACCAAGACATACTATGACCATGTCACGAACCTTATCATCCTTCGTGGATCCAGCTAAACTCTCGAAGAAAGTTGAAGAGTGTGTTAGAATAAATTGGAGGCCATCTTTGCCGTTTCCATAACAAGCAAAGCAATGCATACAAGAAAAACGTGATGATTCGCATCAGTGCATCCCAGTGCACCAGTTCTTGCCAAGATTCTGGTTCAGGGAAAATGACGGATGCTGCATAGATTGTTGAGGATATGAGGTCGCTATATTTTGGGCAGGAGGCTGACCGAGGGATGGCCCTTGTGAGAAAGGTGCTGGTTGCTGTTGGGGATGCTGCACCGGCGGCTGTGTGGGCACTTGTTGCCCATATGGCTGGGGCTGGGAATAAGGTGGGCTTTGCATGTGCATTGGTGGCAAAGTCTGGCTGAACCTGCACCAAGAAAACAAACGCAGTGATTGCAGGGGATTTGTGCAACCACTGAACTCTCCTTACATGGAATACATGAACGGCATGAACGATCTACACTGCGTCAGCACAAAATGACCGAAAAATTAACCAAGAATCCCACATTGCTAGAATCCAATTCTTCTGAACTTTCTTTTTGGTCATCCCTCTCTCTCTCTCCCTCTCTCCCTCTCTCCCCCTCTCTCTCTCTATTCTAGATTATTCTCCCTCTCTCCCCCTCTCTCTCTCTATTCTAGATTATTCTCCCTCTCTCCCCCTCTCTCTCTCTATTCTAGATTATTCTCCCTCTCTCCCCCTCTCTCTCTCTATTCTAGATTATTCTCCCTCTCTCTCCCTCTCTCTCGTTCTCTCTATTCTATCTCTAGTCTAGATTATTCTATACCATTGTCACTCTCTGTGTCTCTCTCTCTCTCTCTCTCTCGTTCTCTCTCTATTCTATCTCTATTCTTCTATCTCTATTCTAGACTATTCTATATTATTCTATATGATTCTCCCTCTCTCTCTCTCCCTCTCTCCATCTTGTTCTCTCTATTCCATCTCTATTCTAGATTATTCTATATTATTCTCCCTCTCTCTCTCCCTCTATCTCTCTCTCCCTCTATCTCTCTCTCCCTCTATCTCTCTCTCCCTCTCTCCTTCTCTCTATTCTACCTCTATTCTATCTCTTTTCTATCTCTATTCTATCTCTATTCTATCTCTATTCTAGAGTATTCTATATTGTATACTATTCTCCCTCTCTCTCCCCCTCTCTCTCTCTGTTGTTGTCTCTATTCTATCTCTATTCTATCTCTATTCTAGTGTATTCTATATTATTCTATATTACTGTCCCTCTCTAGCTCCCTCCTACCTCTCTCTCTCTTGTTGTCTCTATTCTATCTCTATTCTATCTCTATTCTATATTATTCTATATCATTCTATATTAGTCTCCCTCTCTCTCTCTCTCGTTCTCTCTATTCTATCTCTATTCTATATCATTATCTTCACCGTTAAAGTTAAAGTCCTTACTCCCGGCGATCTTTGCGCCTGCGCCATTCCTGCCATGCTTGAGAATCCTTCAGAGTGGGGCATTCCTTGCATGTGCTGCAGGACAGGGGCAGAGGAAAGCAGGGGACTGGACAAACAGAACACAAAGAAAACAAACACATCAACCAAACAGCTGTAAACGTCCGCAGCAGGTACTGCTGGTGGTATCACTTACTTTTCAAAGTAATCTTTTGTTGGGCAGATAGTTTCTAGACTTTGCAAACAGGCAAGTGTTTCATGCCATTGTTACTGGCCGTGGCAGTTTTGTACAACTTGCAGCACTCATTCCTGACCCTGACCTGTCTGAAAGCCACCGCTTGCGAAGTCGGATTGAAATCCTGCATCTGGAAAGCCACCTGAAAGTTTCCAGGAGAAAGCACTAATCATTCGAAGCAAAGAAGACAAAAAAACAAACGCAAAGGCTCTCTGACCTTTCCTCTATCTTTCCTCTATCTTTCCTCTATCTTTCCTCTATCTTTCCTCTATCTTTCCTCTATCTTTCATCTATCTTTCCTCTATCTTTCCTCTATCTTTCATCTATCTTTCCTCTATCTTTCCTCTATCTTTCCTCTATCTTTCCTCTATCTTTCCTCTATCTTTCCTCCCTCTATCTTTCCTCTATCTTGCCTCTATCTTGCCTCTATCTTTCCTCTATCTTTCCTCTATCTTTCCTCTATCTTTCCTCTATCTTTCCTCTATCTTTCCTCTATCTTTCCTCTATCTTTCCTCTATCTTTCATCTATCTTTCCTCTATCTTTCATCTATCTTTCCTCTATCTTTCCTCTGTGCCTTATTCTTTCCTTTTATTTGCCCAGGCACTTGTGCTTTCAAAGAACCCACCTGAGGCCATACAGGACGTGCTGTTTGCAACATTTGCATGGGACGAAGCGGAATATCAGTGAAACATAGTGAAACATAGTGGAACATAGTGAAACTTTGAGACTCCTTTGGAATCACCTGAGTTTTACACTCAACCAATAGACCATCTTCACTGGATTCACTATGCTGCCAATCGTGGTGCCTGTCTAGTGTTGTGAGCTAAGTTTGTTCCAGAGAAACCGAATGCCTCCCCAATCGTCTGCCGGCTTCGGATCCTCTTTTTTCTCTTTCTTTTTGCCCTGAGCATCCAAACGATTTCAGCCACGGCATCTGAGGCAAAGAAAGATAGAATTGGTCTTCACCAAGGCTGCTGAGTGGCTTTACTCAATAGCTAAGCTAAAGAAATTGCAAGCACTATATATACCTTCAACCAAACGAGGAAGGGCAAGCACTATCACAGAATGTAATCCTCATGTCTTTCATTGGCTTCTCAGAATAGGCCAGTGTTTGTATCTGTTTGAAAAAATGACGGCAGGCTTGGCCAAGAGAGTAGTCCCGGATGGTAGTGAACAGAGTGGAGCCAGTGCAACAAAGTGCAAAGCAAGTGCAACAAAGTGCAAAGCAAGTGCAAAGCCCGTGCAACAAAGTGCAAGCATAACAGGACTACTTTGACTACTCTCGCACTTTATTTTGGAACATGTGTTGTTTTTACTTCTTTTAATTCTCGCCTTGAAGGCTGCAAAACTGAATCATCCTAAACAATTTGGCCCACGAGGTTGAGCCAATACCCAGGTGTAAGCTAAGGTCCCAAAACTAGTCAATGCATTTCCAGGGTGTTGGTATGTGTTGGTATTCAATATGCTTTGTAACAGCAGCCAAGTCGAAACAAGGAACGTCCTTGGAGGTTTTGGATTCCTTCTTGCTCTTAGATTCCTTCTTGCTCGGCTTGGACTCCGCTGGACTTGTACCGCCTCCGCCTTGACCCTCTCGAACCACCTTGGATGCAAGGAATGGAACGATGCAGGCTGAACAAGCTGACCTCCAGAAGACAATCTTTGCCCATCTTTGCCCATCTTTGCCCATCTTTGCCCATCTTTGCCCATCCCCACCTTGTCCTCAGGCAATCCCAGCAGGTGGTTGATGGCGCGATTTAAGTCTTTGTCAGCACCATCCCAAAGACCTGACAGAAACCTTGGGAAGGAACATGTCTTCAGAATTTCATCCAGTCACAGCTGTGGCCAAAGTATGACTGTAACTGTACTGAAGTGTACTGAAGTGTACTTATGCTTATCTTTATGCTTGTCTTTGAGACTTTTTGACGCTTGCAGCCATGGGAACTGACGATCCAGTGGCGGACCAGACAAGATGATCTGCGCCTGGTCACAGAAGCTTTGGAAATCGTCGCCCATGGCGGATCTGAATGGCGCTTGAGGCTCTGTGCAGTGCTCATCAGTGCTCCATGATTCCTTCATGTTGGCACATGACGCTGAAGGATGCTTAGGATGCTTAGGATGCTTAGGATGCTTCGGATGCTTCGGATGCTTAGGATGCTTAGGATGCTTAGGATGCTTAGGATGCTTTGCTGGACAGCATTGGGCTGGTGAGACCGTGTTCTTGACTCCCCTCCATGCAATGGTCTGTGAGCCAGAATACTTGTAAGGGATACCCCAATCATGTCTCACTCAAGCTATTCACCCCGGAGTAGAGCCCGATTGTGCTGCGATGAAGACAAGTTGCACTGTAAAACTAATGATAAAGTTAATGACAAAGCTAACAGTAAAGCTGATAGAGGATGAGGCACAGGATGATAGTTACGGGACATGTTAAAACATGCTTTGTTAAAAGTGTGTCACTTTGTTTGCATGCTTTCTTTAGGAGCGGTTCACGTCTTTCAGCTGGTGTGGCTACTCTTACGAATCCAGTGAGGTGGCAACATGTGACAAATCATCGATGACAGACACGTAACCCTGACCCAGAAACCTAACAAGCCAAACAGAATCATCTTCAAAGTTGCTCGTTTTAGTAAGGTTAAAAACCCTGAGAAACCCATGTTGCAAACAAAAGCGAAAAGCAAATCAAAGCTCCATTGGAAAGGCACTCGGGGCTCAACTCCGGGTGGTTGGCAATCATCTTGGCAAGCAGCCGTTCATCTTCTTGATGCATATACCTCGTTGAATCAGTTGCTAGCCCTAACTAGCTGAGAACTTGGAGCTCTACTTGGGGCATTAAAATATTGGAAGCACTTCACAGGACTCATGTTGCCTTCTGCCACGGCCAACAGGCGAACAAACAGCGACAGACTTCTTCTGCAATTTCTACAGGGCGCACAAGTTTTCCTGCGCCTGGCCATCAAAACGTGAATGCACTTGCAAAGGATGATCTTTCAAGAGAAGTTTGGAAGTGTAGAAAGCGCATGTGGACTGCATGTAGATGTATGAATATGTATATGTATAATTTATATATATATATGGTCTCTAATATGTGTACACATGCATAGAGTGTATCTAGTATACAGAGTGTACAAAGACAATTTGAATCTGTGTACTTGACTTCTGTTTCCTGCCTTGTGCGCTTCCTCCAGGATGCGGATCCCACCAGAGAAGCATCGCATGCCACCCTGGAGAAGAAAGACATACAGAAATGCATGCAGAGATGCACAAAATGCACAAAATGCACAGGACTTAGACATGTCACAGGACTTTCAAAGATTCTGCATATCTAGTCACAGTCGACATCGCTAGTCCCCCTGGCTTTACTCTGTTGCGTCCCCAGTCACATCCGGTCACTGTTCCCAATTTAAGCATCTTTCAGCATCTTTCAGCATCTTTCAGCATCCCTCCTTGTAGCACAGTCTGGGTTGCAATGAACGGGCAAAGCTGGCAAGCATCACCTCGGCACATTGATCAGCCTCATCTTCCTGCAAAGTTTCAGAACATTGAGGGCCCTCCAGCTGGGCAAATTCGATTTTTCTTTGGTGAAATGACATCACGATTCATCACGATCTTCGACTGTGGAATGCGGCTGTAGTGCAGATGCCGGACCAGAAAGCGCGAAAGGGTTGAGGCAACTGGCTGCGGATGTGCTCTAAGTCTACACGACCATCACTGACAGCCGTTTCATCGAAAGACTGTTCGATGGAAATTGTAGGGTCAACAATGGTCCAAAACGGTCCAGAATGGTCCAGCTCTCTTCTCTTTTCTACCCATGTCATCCCATCAGTACTTAGCAGCACCATTTTGCCGCTGCGACTTTCTTTCAGTATGGTCCTTTTCGAGAGCCACAACCTGCACGTCGTGGGAAAGCAGTGAAGGCCGAGGACAAGACTGCCAAGGGAATATGCCGACCCCAACATAGGCGTGGCGTGAAGGGCATGTTCCTGTGGTGCAGTTTGATGACATCGAGTGCAAACGACCACTACTATGACTGCAACAACAATCGTGCAGCCTTAGGCCTTGGTCTCAACAACAACAACAACAACAACAACAACAACAACAACAACAACAACAACAACAACAACAACAACAAGAAGAAGAAGAAGAAGAAGAAGAAGGAAAAATAAAAGAAGAACAACCAGAACGACAGTAGCAGCAGCAAAGGTAACATCTTTGTCTCTTGTCATGCGCATGTGATTCTTTTTGGAAGGAGGATTTTGCCATGGGACACTAGCGGCTTTCGGGGAACTTGTCGGCGCTTCTCTGAGAGGACGCTGGGACAAGGGACCTTGGAGCAGCCATCCTGTTGACACTGGGATCAGAAAGAGCCTGAGGAAAGAGCAAATTCGAGTGCTCGAGTTTAACTCGTGTTTGGTTTGTACTGTTTCTAAGGGACTACATTGCGCACCTGTTGCCGTGATGTGTCGCTGCCCTGACGTTCCACACGGGGACAACCAGAGTGTCTCGGAATGGGAGCCAGTAATGGCTTTTGTGAGGTAGACTTGCTTCGATGGTGCCCTCCTGTTCCGAGGGGTTTGAAAGTTTGACAACTGGTAGTCCTGGGAGTCTTGGGAGATGTGGCGCTTGCTGCCATTATGTTCTTCTGCGGGTGTGAAACTGGGGCCTGAGAGCTATTGCTGATCGCACAAGTTACCTTCACCCGTCATTGACAATCCAAAATCCGAAATCGAACTGACGCTGCCTCCCTCTCTCTTTCTCTGATTCTCTCATTCTCAGATTCTCTCACTCTCTGATTCTCTCTTTCTCTGATTCTCTGATTCTCTCTCTCTCTCTCTTTGTTCTGGGTTTTACGGCTCACAGCGGGCTCGGGAGTCAGTCCTCACAACCTGCGATGCCGCAACAGTTTCCGTAGGTTGCACCCTTTGTTTTGGCTACGTTGCAGGCCTGCTGCCCACTCCAAACCTCCTTGTAAGCAAAAGCGGTCAACAAAATGGCAGGTGAAAAGGATTTTGCCGTTTCTTGTCTGTTTTAAGGCTTGTTTGCTAGTGTGACAAGAAACTCGTATATAATACATCCTAACAACACAGTGTTCTTGAACATGGAGTCAGGAAAATGGGAAAGTTGAGCGTGCACAGTGCACAAGACGGTTTGACCAAAATGTTGCAAATACCGTCATTTTCTCCCTCCCCGTCAAAAAACTTTCCTTAAAGACCAGTACCTGGAGTCTCCACACACGATGGAACATTGTACATGCGTGTGACAGACTTTATTGGGAGCACCAAAAGAAGTAAACGGAACACATGTGTAATTGTGAATGGCAAAAAGGGTGGGTGAGCAGTGGTACGTGAGCGCATTCATTTCTGTGCAAAACTTTGCTAACAGTAGTTGTGAAAATGTTTTCGGCGTTTGTCTGTCTCAGAGTCTGCCGACAAGTCCAACCCGGTGCAAGCACAGAAACACTGCTGAGGAGCATGCATTTTCAAGCCCAAGATGTCTTCTCTTCTTCTTCTTCCTCTTCTTCCTTTTCTTCTTCTTCTTCTTCTTCGTCGTCTTCTTCTTCTTCCTCTTCCTCTTCTTCTTCTTCTTCTTCTTCTTCTTCTTCTTCTTCTTCTTCTTCTTCTTCGGTGCCCACTAAAAGACTATTGGAAATGAGTGTCTTGCGGAGCAGACTAATGAAAAAACGAGACGTGGGAGGCTGGCCAGGCATATGCTAACAAATCTTTTATTTTCTCACCCTCAAAACATCGACGGACTACGAAGCTCAATGAAGTAGTTTCCACGGGCAGAAGAAGCAAACCAAGACGTCAAGTTTATAAGAATACCGCAATTCTGTCACTCCCTTTGGAAACTGTTCAAAAACAAAAAGCTTTTCAGTGTGGTAGGACTGCAGTTTCTCTTTCCAAACTTTGTGGGGCTCTCTCTGATGACTGCCTCCACTGGAGCGCTGCCAAGCATCGTAGCCTCCTCAAAGCTAGAGAACTCGAAAAATCCCAACCAGTTAATACCAGCTACATGTTTGCCTTGTGACTTCCTTTTGTTCCAAAACGTAACCTGCAAAAGCCTTTGGCTTAGGCTTAGACCATGCGATATAGACCGCGAATCAATTTGCATTTGTTATTGCAATGCTGCGCATCAATGGTTCATGGTCAAAGCAAGACCTTACAGGGCCCGTCCCCTCATAACTTGTCGCAGTTCATATGGTCAGTATGGTCAAACACTGTCAAAAACTCTGCAGCTCCAAAATTCCTGCAATCTGCCAAGCATGTGAACACTGATTCGCTCCGTCTAGACAATTGAAACCCTACCACAACACAGCACTCTTTGCGGTGATTGAATTGATACCGGATCATACTGACCACGCCTTCGCATTGATGCCTCAAGATCAATGAAATTCTCACACAAAAATGCGTGGAATCGCTCTAGGGAAGTGAGCCCAACAAATGATCCCAGCAGCGCACAGAGTGTGCAACACATTGGGATCGCAAGAGTTTGCGGAGCTCAAACGTTTCCAATTGTATGATGCTCAGTGGTGTTGAGATTGGCGTGCTTGAATCCAGTTACGGCTTCCTGCACCTTACCATTTCTATGTGGACGTGCTGCTGTCGATGCTTTTTGGTTTGCTGCGAAGCAGGGGGAGCAGTCACGTTGTGAGGCTTCCTGCAGCCTGGCGTGCCTGCATTCAAATGCTGCTCATGATTGTAGGGTTGGCGCAGCGACTTCTGTTCGTGCCGTTTCGCAATCACTGAATGCAATTCTTCTGTTGAAACCTCAACAAATAATGCTGGCTAACTTCCGAACCGTGTCGCTTCCCTGTCCCATTTGTCCGGTTGCCTGGCGGGCTTTCGTCGCCTGTTAGGAAAATTGCCATAAATGTATGTGTTTATGTATATATTTTTGTTTTCATGCAGACATGTGTATTATGTGTGCGTACACCTTAGTTGCAATGGTTCTTTGCAATCCCACGCGTATCTACCACACGTACTGTGCGCATGCCTGTGGACATTACAAAGTAATTGCGTATACTTCACGTTTTTGCACATGAAAAACCGATGTGGGCACCTCCTTACGCAAGCCTGGCAATTGGGGTAGCAACAAGATATTGACGGATTTCACACAACTTCAAACATATTATGTGGTATGCCTGTTTTGATGCAAACATGGATGCATCTGCATTTGCAAATAGATATATACATATACACGCGTTGAGCATGCATAGTTTTACCGTTTAGATCAGATAATATCTTTAGGCCACAGATCCCAGGCGTGTTCCAAAGGTGGGTTCAAAAACCGGCTATTTTGGCCGGAGCTGCAAATCAAAATCGGGAAAAACTGCGGGGTGTGCGATCTTTCCCGATGTTCCAGTAGAGGTAGAGAGCGCAATGGAGACGGACAGAGAAAGACATAGAGATATAGATAGAAAAATAAGTAGACAGACAGATGCTGAGCCTGGTCAGTTCCCGCGATACTGCGCCCAGGCACACTCCACAAGACCCAACAAAAAGGTCTCAAAGCAACAGCTTCAAAAGTTTCAGCGGCGTAAATTGCTACATGTTGTCGACCACTACTTGCGGTTGCTCAGCTCAAACCAATGCCTTAGCACTTTTGGTCTCTGACTTTACCTGTCTACAAGCTAGTTATGTGATACATCGATCAACTCAAGAGTTGTCAACCTGCACAGCATGGCCACAACTTAAGTCTCATCCGCGACTTACCCCATTCAGCTCCAAAGTGCCCACATATTTCCAAACACACACACTGCAGAGTTGAATTTTGTTGATGGACGTAGCTCTTGGGCACGCCTGGTTCGACCTAAGTGGCCTTTCAAGGGGTGATAAGGATAGCGTCAAGCATGGAAAACAAAACTTAAATTCAGTCCAATCCATGCATGCTGTTCAAAATCCGAAAATGACAATGGCACGCAAATTCTCTTTGTTACAACGCCGTACACGGCGTGTACACACACACACTGAGTAAATGCCAAGGCATAGGTGATATGAGATGATATGAACTCTGTGTTATAGGTGCACTGGGTTTAATCTTTGACGAGTGAACTCTCAACAGCAGGTTCGAGGTGCGGTGGACGGCTTCAGCAGTGCGGTGGACAGCTTCAGCAAATGATGTCTCAAACAACAACTGATGTATCCATACGGTAAACCAATCGGTGATCATGGCAGGTACGTCGGGATGATCAGTCCCGATATCCTAGTCAACTGCATGGAGCTTCGTTGGCGACAGCCATGCAGCGACCCTGTCGCCCCCTGCACTTTTTTACTGTAGCCCCTAGAGACGGGGTGTGACACACACAAAAAGCCCAATGATGGGCACGGTGCTCGGATTGAGTCAGTTACGGGTATGCTTCCATTGACGGATCGATGGCGGTGGTCTGGCATGACGGAGTTCGAGCCAACATGCTCGGATGAAGGACGGCATCTTGAAGACCTCCATAGTGGCTTCATCTGGAGGAGTAAGAGGTGGCGTGTACTCGATGGTGAAGATACCAGCTGGTGCGTAGTTGGTGGGTTCACGACGCCAGAGATCTTCAACAGTGGTGTTGTTGGGCTGGTACACTTGATTGCTGATCAAATAGAGATGAAGATCACTTTCATGAGTACGAAGGCGGAGTTGATCAGCCATGCT
>VSDK01000721.1:22427-59610 GCA_009767595.1 Symbiodinium kawagutii | reverse complement strand
TGGATCGTAGATAACATCTGCGGTGACATCATCGGAGACATAGAAGTGATCCCGGTAGGAGTCATCGACATCGCGGGAGTTGGTGCCGTGGGCGAAGCGCATGGATAGCAGCCGAAGGCGGATGGAAAGCCGAAGGGCCACGACATGGTGAACGGCAAGCTGGATAACGCAACTGGAAGGAAACATGAATTGAACCAGGTTGAATCTGGGCATAGTGACTCAAATCTGAATGTTCTAGCTATGAGAGCACATAACTGCTGTGATCATAGCAACCATGAGAGCACATAAATGCTGTGATCATGGTGTCTGGTACGAATCTGGGCATGAATGAGTTATTGCACTGCATGGTAAAATCTGGGCATCAATTCGAATCTGCAAAAATCGAAACCTGCATCACGGCAGACCACCAAAACTACTGTAAGTTGTAGAAACTTGGACTCAGGTTCCCCATCCTCGAAAGGACAGTACAACTCGGGCAACCTAGAAGGATAGGCCACGAGGAAAAATTCACACACTGAGTAAATGCCAAGGCATAGGTGATATGAGATGATATGAACTCTGTGTTATAGGTGCACTGGGTTTAATCTTTGACGAGTGAACTCTCAACAGCAGGTTCGAGGTGCGGTGGACGGCTTCAGCAGTGCGGTGGACAGCTTCAGCAAATGATGTCTCAAACAACAACTGATGTATCCATACGGTAAACCAATCGGTGATCATGGCAGGTACGTCGGGATGATCAGTCCCGATATCCTAGTCAACTGCATGGAGCTTCGTTGGCGACAGCCATGCAGCGACCCTGTCGCCCCCTGCACTTTTTTACTGTAGCCCCTAGAGACGGGGTGTGACACACACACACACACACACACACTGACTTACTTCCCTGATCTCAAAACGTGAAACATCAAGGCCCAACTCAAGATCAACCGGATTGGATTCACAGGAGTCCAAGATATTGGATGGGCGCATCCAACCAAGTGCAACAAACACACACACACACACACACACTGACTTACTTCCCTGATCTCAAAACGTGAAACATCAAGGCCCAACTCAAGATCAACCGGATTGGATTCACAGGAGTCCAAGATATTGGATGGGCGCATCCAACCAAGTGCAACAAATGGTGAGAAGCGCAACGTGGATCTTACACTTGGGGACGAACGGATAAAGGGATGAAGGATGACGAAGGATGACGAAGGATGACGAAGGACGAAGGATGACGAAGGACGAAGGATGACGAAGGACGAAGGATGACGAAGGACGAAGGATGACGAAGGACGAAGGATGACGAAGGACGAAGGATGACGAAGGACGAAGGATGACGAAGGACGAAGGATGACGAAGGACGAAGGATGACGAAGGACGAAGGATGACGAAGGACGAAGGATGACGAAGGACGAAGGATGACGAAGGACGAAGGATGACGAAGGACGAAGGATGACGAAGGACGAAGGATGACGAAGGACGAAGGATGACGAAGGACGAAGGATGACGAAGGACGAAGGATGACGAAGGACGAAGGATGACGAAGGACGAAGGATGACGAAGGACGAAGGATGACGAAGGACGAAGGATGACGAAGGACGAAGGATGACGAAGGACGAAGGATGACGAAGGACGAAGGATGACGAAGGACGAAGGATGACGAAGGACGAAGGATGACGAAGGACGAAGGATGACGAAGGACGAAGGATGACGAAGGACGAAGGATGACGAAGGACGAAGGATGACGAAGGACGAAGGATGACGAAGGACGAAGGATGACGAAGGACGAAGGATGACGAAGGACGAAGGATGACGAAGGACGAAGGATGACGAAGGACGAAGGATGACGAAGGACGAAGGATGACGAAGGACGAAGGATGACGAAGGACGAAGGATGACGAAGGACGAAGGATGACGAAGGACGAAGGATGACGAAGGACGAAGGATGACGAAGGACGAAGGATGACGAAGGACGAAGGATGACGAAGGACGAAGGATGACGAAGGACGAAGGATGACGAAGGACGAAGGATGACGAAGGACGAAGGATGACGAAGGACGAAGGATGACGAAGGACGAAGGATGACGAAGGACGAAGGATGACGAAGGACGAAGGATGACGAAGGACGAAGGATGACGAAGGACGAAGGATGACGAAGGACGAAGGATGACGAAGGACGAAGGATGACGAAGGACGAAGGATGACGAAGGACGAAGGATGACGAAGGATGACGAAGGATGACGAAGGATGACGAAGGATGAAGGATGAAGAAGGATGACGAAGGATGACGAAGGACGAAGGATGACAAAGGATGACGAAGGATGACGAAGGATGACGAAGGATGACGAAGGACGAAGGATGACGAAGGATGACGAAGGATGACGAAGGACGAAGGATGACGAAGGATGACGAAGGACGAAGGATGACGAAGGATGACGAAGGACGAAGGATGACGAAGGACGAAGGATGACGAAGGCCATCTGTGCATTTTCTGAATCTGCCTTTTGGACCTGAATTCTACGCTAGTTCTTGGCATTTCATCTTTTTGCTTCAACGACCTTGAAAAATAGGCAAGCGCGCCTTCTGAAAGCGAAAGTACAAAGCACACAGTATACACATCTTCGAGCACCGCAGCATCTAAGACACTGCTCCAAGGTCATATTAGGTCCAAACTCAACCCACCATTGGCCCACGAGAATGTCAGGAGGAATAAACACAGCCCTAAGGACATCCATAGGATCTGGGAGCACAACTGGCGCGAAGAGCTGGAACTTCGGAAGCCACCTGACAAACCAATGCAATCAACAAACCGTTCCGATCTTATTTCTGTAAACTTGAAATGCAAATTTCAAAGAATATATATATATATATAAAGCATAACAGTTTGAAGAAATGAATCTCTGTCAACCCACTTCCTGATCTTTATTCAAGCAGAAGAAGCAGTTGCCATACATGGACTAAACATATTGAAGGATTAACCAGTATGTACATGTCAGCGCTCCAACCTATCAAACTGCAAGTCAGTCTTGCCTTCGTAATTCCTCCAATCCCCTGCAGCGGACTGATCAGATCAGCACAAA
The DNA here is from genome assembly GCA_009767595.1 of Symbiodinium kawagutii. Classification (NCBI taxonomy): domain Eukaryota; class Dinophyceae; order Suessiales; family Symbiodiniaceae; genus Symbiodinium; species Symbiodinium kawagutii. The sequence goes on along the minus strand of VSDK01000721.1, from coordinate 56,545 downwards.
TTTGGTGAAAATCCGTTGCGGCATTGTTTCCAAGAAACCGTATCTGGCGCAACATGCGAACGGAAGAAACTACCTGCCTGCACAATTTCTTCATCCACATTAAAAAAGATGCAAAGTAAAAAAGACATAGGTACATAGTTGCAGACACAGATGGATAAATAGGTAGACAGGAACCTACATGGGTACATATGCGATAAGGGTATAAATCCACGGCAAATAGACAAGATGAAAACTCCAAGAGTAAGAAAGATAGAGAGAGAGAGAGAGCGGATCAATATATAAGTCAGCAAAAATATAGTCAATTGTGTGGATGGGTGGATGGGTGGATGATTTCATACATGCAAAATTTGATCCTTGACAATGCGGGATGCATAGACGGACAGACCTATGGGCAAGTACAACGACAAACTCACAGAGCCACGCATGTTCAAGCATTGCAGACACAATGATCCCTTCACAACATACATTACATACTCCTTATGAATTCCCAATACTGCAAAATGTAAAGCGTGGGCAGTACAAGGAGCACATGAGCAAGTGGAACAAGCGGGACTCAAATTGGAGACAAATGGGAAACAAGTCCGGCATCATCCGTTCCGAAGCATCAGCAAGTTGGAGACAGGAACGCAAGCCTGGAAAAAGGCAAAATCATGCGTTCCAAGCATGTACACCTTTCAAAAAGAGTAAGAACTTCATACAAATACAGGTAAACTTAAACGGAACCGGCAGACTGCAGCACACCAGGCAGCACTCGGGGGCACCGCACTAAGTTTGCCATCTGTGCTACCAGGACAAACATGATAGCAGCATTCTGACACCAGAAACTTTGACCCATGCGGCACTCCAAACCCAACGCTCTGACACTGCTCCACCGTTCTCAACAGCGCCACATGGCACCAACACCTGGCCGCTTATCGCAGCGCCATCGCAGCACCCACTGCAAACCACCGGCACCTGATGGCACCGGCACCTTGGATCCAAAGTAAACACAATCCCTTACCAAAATGAAAAAGAAGTAAACACAAAAAGCTCCGATCGTCATTGGTTCCAGTGTCTTGCAAAGGCAAATGAATCAACAGAAAGATCGTCAAATGGATAGATGCAGGGACGGAAAGGTCGATTGTAGAAAGGTATGTATACATATATGTATAGGTCGACAGCTAGGCAGAAAGATAACTAAACAAATAGGTTTGTAGGTAAGTGGAACACAGGAAAACATATACAGGCATTCACGGGTACATCGACGGCTAGATGTACAAATACCATATTTAGAGATGTACACAAATGGATGAAGGCAATAGATCCATGAGCCAAGGCGCCAAATACAAAAAGGATAAATAATGAAGTAAAACCAAATGATTGGACAATTGGGCCAAAGAATATGCGAACACATGAACAGATAGAGAATAAACAAATAGACTAAGTATCTGAACGGATACCTGGACAAATCATCAAATCATGCACAGAACCATGGACCATGAACCTGTAAACCATCAGCTGAAAACACACTCGCTTAGAGCCCAGATAGTAGGAGACAAATGTCCGGGACAAAGGAGACAGCACCCCAGATGGTTCAAACAAAGGACGCAAGGATCTGGTAGACCAGGCAGGCTTGAGATTTCGGTGACCACAAGCGGCGCAACCAGTGGTTAAACGCATCACACATCCAAACAATCTCTTCGAAGCTCAAAATCCCATGGCAACTTGAGATCCGCAAGAGATCTGAGATTAGCATCCTGTGAAGTGCTCCTTGGGAGTGCATGAGAGGTGCGCAATCTGCATGAGATCCTGTCAGGTGCCTGAGATTTAAAGGAGAAGATCTCTGCATCCCTTGAGAAGATCTCTGCTCTGCTAGCACAAGATCTGCAAGAGCAAGAGGGGCTCAAGGGGCTAAAGGGGCTCAAGATGAGAACAATTGCAGGGTCTTTTCCCTTCGGAGTTCCTTCCAATTGCAGCAACATTTGCCGTGCATCAGGATGTTGAAACGCTATTCTGCAAACAGTGTTTTCACTTTTGCAGGAAAAAGTGTGTCAACCAAGCAAGACCCCCGTTCCCGTGCCTTGCCACCAACCAGGCTGCCATTCCGAAGATTGCCAACTTGAATGCCACTTGTGAGACCCTCGGTGGAACAGCTTGTGGAGTTTGTCAAAAAATTAAGTTTGCGTTTTCTTCGCAAAACTCATGTTTGACTCTACACGGGGGAACGGTCGGATATTTCGTCCTGAAGAGGGAAAAACAATTGAGTAATAACTGGCTGTTGAAACTAGTGATTGATAGTCATTGCATTTCAGCAACCTCAGATTGAAGCTCCTTTGCAATTCTTTTTTTGCATATCATTTCCCTCACAAACGAAATCTCAATGATCTCAGTGCCGCCTGCCTTCAGACCAACTGCCATCCTGATCACGTGCCACATTGGGCAAAACAACTGACCATGGCCCGGGGAAGGACGCTCATTCCCGATCAGGCACCAGACCAAAAGAAACAACAGCTGACAACAGCAGCACCACCAGCACCACCAGCACCACCACCAATTGTGAACGAATCTTTTTTGACTTTATTGACTGCTTGGAATCTCTTGGGGCCGAGTGATCATGAAACAATTTTGGCTGTCCTTAAGCTTGCTGGGCCCCTGGCAAGCTGTCACCAGAACCCCAATGTTTCCTTCTTGGTTTTTGAATTCTCCAGGCGACCAATGTGAACTATACAAGCGTTTGTCAGTAAGGTTTGAGACCTGTGCGTGACCGTTTGATTGGCATTTCACTTGGAGGTGGAACCAATTTCGAAAACTAATCCAGCTTTGAAGCCCAACAACAGCAACGACATATTAAACCCATGTGCAGTCTCTCTTTTGCTTCTAGTCATGAAATTTTGCAAGTAGTCCAGACTAGTGCAGAGTATGTCCATACTGTAGATATTGCGCTGTTTGGTTCATATACTATCGTGCCATTATATTTATAAATGTTTGGCACATATTATTTCGACATATCATTGCAGCACTATGTTCCTAGACTTTTCTACTGCATATATGTAAATAAATATATATATATATGGTCATTTCAGATTATATACTGTATGGCCAATGGATTACTGCGTGTCTTCTATGCAGGTTACCGTGCTATTCTGGTAATGTATAAGTGGCAGTGTTATGTTGATAGATTAGCTTGGTTTCGCATCTAGATTATGGCGGCACTATGCGCATCAATAATATGCGTTTGTTCTATCCACAGATCATTGCAGCGGTTATTTTGGTTCATGTCTGCAGATTTGCGCAGCATTGTGTAGATAGATCAGTAAATTGTTATGTGCATAGATTATTGCAATGTCATATGCTTAGGTTTTGCTTCGTTGCGTATCTGTAGCTCTTGTCAGTGTCATGTGCATAGGTTTACTCGGTTGCCACGAGTTAAGAAAATCTAGTATGCATGGTTAAGAAAATGTCTGCATGTGGTTGGGACGAAAAGTGTATATATATATATATATATAGTGTGTGTCCGCATGTGTTATATGGTACCCCCCCCCCAAAAGTCTACCTTTTTATGCTCCTTTTTGGGTTTGCTTATGGAAGCATTGTTTTTGAGCATTCTATTGAAGGGGGGTACCATGTATATATTCGGTGTGTATTTATTTATGCATACATTTAGATGCACGCGCACACAGGACAATCATTTAGAGTTTAGGGTTTAGGATGTTGAGTTTGATTTCCTTGTACTTAGGGCATTTTGCATTGAGAAAGAATGCATTCAGAATGCATTCTTGATCATGATCAAAACCAAGAACCAAGAACCAAGATTCCCACAAGACTCCTGGCTAAAATCTTGGTTTCATACAGTGTTCTGGCAAATTCCAAGAACCAAGATGTTCCACAAGACTTCTGTGCAAATGTTGGTTCTTGGTTCTTGGTTTTGGGGAAGAATGCATTCTGCATGCATTCTTTGTGAATGCAAATGCCCTAAGTACATGGAAAAATCAAATTCTGAAACCTGAACCCTAAAGCCTAAATGATTTTCCTCTTGTGTGAATAATTTAGGCATAATTAAACAGAGCATATATGTATGGTAAAGGTAGGGCATGAATTAATAGAGCACTAGCAAATACACCATCTATTTGAATTTACCCTATGTGACTATTTCTATTCCAGATTCAAGCATGTCTCATTTAGTCATGCTCTATTCAGTTATGCCTTGCCTGCTCATGATCAAACATATTGTATTCAATTTTGCCTAATGCCTCACATGTGCTCTATTTTTTTCTCATAGTTGCTATTACTATTTGATTTTACTATATTCAATCTTGCATTGGATCATGATTTTTGTCTCCAAGTGGGATATTGAATGATAGTATATTCAATTATGCTCTAGTATGGCACCATGAAGCCATAACTAAATAGGCCCAAAGTATTGTAAATAAGGTACATGTAAGGAATAACTGCACAAAGCAAGACCAAAAACAGGCCATAAGGCATAATTACATGGGAAATTAGCAACTAGACCACAGTCAGGCAATAATGCCATAGGGCATTACTAGCAAGGCCAAATGTAGGACAGCATCTTTAAAGTGGCCATAAGTCAACAAAGCATAATAAAGTAGGGCAACATTAAGTAGACTATAGTTGAATAGGCCGTAATTAATCTATTGAACAGGGCACAATTAAATAACACACAATTAGGACACAACGCATAAATATGAAATCATCAAATAATCCCGATAAAGACTATAATGAAATAAGATATTCTTGACAGGTCAAATACAGCGCAATCTATTGAACTGAAATTTGTTTTTTTATTGTCTTCCAGTATGGCACCACCAAGCTATGATTAAAAAGGTTTTTATGAATACAAATGGGGTAAATATAAGGCATAATTAGATGCAGCATATTTAAAGATAGGTCATTATTTATCAAACTCTGATTATTGAGAAATAATCAAACAGGGCACGAGCAGGCTATAATGTGATAAGGCATAGTCAAATAGGTTAAATATGGGGCTGCAAATTTGAATAGACCATGAATGAATAGACAACAAGTAAATAGAACAGAATTGAGTAGGCCATAATTAAACAAGCCAAATTCAAACAGATTAAATAGGCCACACTCAAATAATACACAAAGATAGCACTATGGAATGACACAAATTTATCTAATATGCACATATGAACTTATGAATAGTTAGACCCCATAAAGTAACAACCATAAAAAGGTAGACTTTTGGGGGGGGGTAGCATATATATATATATATATATATATATATATGGTTAGCATTCGTCTCCGGTTACACGTCTGTAGATTGTTGCAGTGTTGTTCCCACGGATTACTGCTTGTCATGTGAAATAGCACGGCAGTAATATCTACGCATAATAATCATATTATATATATATATATATAAGTATAAATATATATCCATAGATTGTGTTTCGTTTCATCTCTGTAGATTTGTGCGTGGTGTCATGTATAAAGGGTTGCTCGGTTTCACGTCTGTAGATCTGTTACAGTATTATTTTCATGGATTACATCCATGTGTCTCCCATCAGTTGCCTCTCATGCGTTCAGCACTTGTCCCCCACTTGCTTCCCATTGGTTCCAGCCTGGTTGCAGGATGCTTGAACGCTTGTCTCCCACTTATCATCCATTTGCCTCCCATCAGTTGTCTCCCATCAGTTGTCTCCCATCAGTTGCCTCCCATCAGTTGTTTCCCATGAGTTGTCTCCTATCATTTGCTTCCCATCAGTTGCCTCCCATCGGTTGTCTCCCATCAGTTGTCTCTCATCAGTTGTCTGTCACTTATCTCCCAGCAAGTTGATGGAAGACAAATGGGAACCAAGGTTCCAAGATTCCCGGAACCAACTGGGAGACAAGCTTCCAATCGTCCCGGAACCAACTGGGAGACAATGGGAACGCTTCAAGGAGAACCAGGGTCGTCCCAGCGGAATGCCATTCGACCAACCTACTGGGATGTGACTTCCCGGCAGAACTTCCGAGGAAAATGATACCCCTGATGAAACAGTTCCTTTGCACCTGGTACCGATACCTTGGTGTCAATCGATCGCCCCCAACGTTGGCCGTCCTGATAGCTGGCATCACCTGGTGAAGTTTGAAGAGGATCAATAATGACCAAAGAAAATGAAGACAAAAATGAAGTGAATAGAAAATTTAAAAATCTGAAGTTTCGGAAGTCTCCAGTTCCTCAAAGAAAATGAATATCAACAAAAACACGTCGTGAAAGTCTAATTCTAATCAAGCACCCACTGCAATATGAGAGACCCACCTTCGTCTACTTCTCCACCAGGAAAAAGCGTATCCCTTGGGCCCGAGTTGCCCAGATCAAACGATTTGGACAACTGCGCGCACATCATGGCTGCCAGGAAAAGTCACACAAACAAACTCATTGGACAAAAAGCGGCGCGGCGCCTTTCATAGCGTCTTAATCTCAACGTTTGCTGCTCTACATGGATAATCTTCACTAGGAGAAGACAGTAAACAAACCGTGATGTCATGATTTGCAGATGCATGAGGAACAAATGGAGTTGCTTCTTGCAAGGAAAACAAGTGAGAGCAAACGAAAGGAAACCTCCTTGAACGTAAAGGCAAAGTATCATGTCCCCTCCTAAGGACGAGAACGAAAGGATGTTGATGAGGGTGATGATGACCGTGTTGATGATGATGATGATGATGATGACGACGACGACGACGAGGAGGAGGAGGAGGAGGATGTTGATGTTGATGATGATTGTGCTGATGGTGACACTGAGGATGTTGACAATGGCGATGATCATGCACATGATGATACTCATGATCTTGATGCTGGTGCTGATGGTGATGACAATGAAGATGGTGCTGATGAAAACGATGATGATGACGATGATGATGATGATGAGGATGATGAGGATGATGATGATGATGATGATGATGATGATGATGATGATGATGATGATGATGATGGTGATGGTGATGATGATGATGTTGCTGATGAGAGAATGTTTCATGCGTTGACCGGCTTTGAATTTGGACATGGGTTTGGGATCTCCTTTATCAACACACCTCCAGAAAATCAGAAAATCAGGAAACCAAAAATCAGAAAACCGGGTAACACCAGAAAACAAGAACAGCAAGAAACAAATCAGGAGCACCATAAAACTAAAAGAAAAAGGGGGAAACCAAGAAATCAAAGAAACAAGAGACTATAAAATCAAAAAACAGAAGATCGGGAAACCTTGAAAGCCGGAAACAGGAACTCTTTGCTCGGGAAGAAGAGGGGATAAAAAAAGGAAACAAGTAGGAGAGAATTTGTCGAGAGGGAAAATTACACCACATCCGCCCACGAACCCACGAACAGCGATGTTGTGGACCAGCGGGATATAAACTCGTGAAGCAAACAAAATGATCAACTGGGCGCATTTACAAGCCGCAGACGCAGGGGGCAATGGAATGCAAATTCGTGGGCAATGGGAATACAAACTCTGCCGGAAAAAGAAGGCATTGCTAGACATTCAGTTTGGGAAAAGGATTTCTTGATGTAAAAATCACCGAGCAAGTGGGTGCCTTTACACGAGCGTTGACTCTGAAACTCACGGATTTGCCTCTTTAGGCACAGGAGAGAAGCTCTTGCCGCAAGAAATTGTGATACGCTCTTTACAACACAAAAAGCAACCAGGAAATGTATGGAAATACGTGCATTGTATGTAGGCACAAGAGAAGAGTGACAAATGAGGGGCAAAGAAGGCCTCGAGGCAACAAGAACCCAAAGCCGGTGTTGGGGAGCCCGAAAAGAAAAGAAGCAAAGAAGCAAAGAGGGAGGAACAGAATAAGAATACCAAGTGGAGACCCGTCAAAGAAAAACCAGAGGCAAAATGCAGAAAAGCAGAGAAGCAAGCAAGCAAAAACACAAGCAAACAATGAGCAAGCCGACAAAAAGTTTAGAAGCAAACAGATGAAAAAAGAATGTACCAATCAAGCGCTGACAAAATCAAAATCCTGTAGCAACTTCAAAATGTACATACTGTACTATGAGTCAATTCTGTGCGAAGCCCATAAGCCTCTGGCCAATGTGACATGAGCGGCTCCAGAATCAGTTTCTTCTCCTTCAACCAAACGAATCCAAATGGTACATTCAAAAAGTCCATTGACTTATCAGATCCTTCTCTCCCTCCAAAGACTCAACAATCTTTCAACAAAGGCTACAACCTTAAGATTAAACAAAAATGCAAAACACTTCACAGGTAAACGCGAACCAGCAAGACAGGATGTGCACAGGACTTACAAAGACTCGCAAGGTTCCACTAAGGGAATCCCTTAAGGGAACCTTGAAGACCGTGCTTTGAGCCTGGCAACAGTTGCAACTCTTTGAAGAAGAAGGGACTGGAAGGGTAACAAAACCTGCACAATATGGGAGGAGGATCACTTCAAAACACAGCAGGTTTCAGAGTTGAAATAAAAACTATTTCCTTTGTGTTGAAATGGCCGCCAGCGCAGATTCGCTGCGATAACTGCAATTTGCTCACAAAGTGTTAAAGTCTTAGCTAGAAATCCAACGGATGAGGGTCACGAACATGTGACAACTGGATACAACCGGTATGTCTTGTGCATCGACGGAATTCTCTTCGGCCAACCAAAGGAATGAATTCAATCAGGAAGGCTGTGACAGGACGAGTTATGTCGAAGTGCTTGTCTGCCGATCGCAGTAATCAAAGGACAAAACTGTTGATGTGCAGTGCTTGATCTCTGGGATCAGCGGTATTGAGCTACACATGTTTGCGTCCTGGGTTTTTCTGCTCCAATTTTTTCGACACCCCATAAGCAAACCATGAAGGCGGCCCTGACTTTTCACATGTTCGCGCACAACGGCATTAAGCAGAATCAATCAAAGCATTGGGGGGAAGATTGATCGATTCAGTGTATACCGAGGATGCCCGACAAAAACAGCGAAAATATCTACCACGAAACACCACAAGACGGTCTTGAAACACAATCCCTCATAGAAACATCTCTAAATTGATGTACATGCATTCTCAGCAAAGGTAAGAGCAAAGGTTCATGTTGGGATATCGGCAGATACAAATAAAAATAACTTGCACTTGCAAAATATTTGGATTGAAATCGGCGGTCGGCAACACAACACAACAAATACTAAAACAGATCTATCAAGCTCCACCAAACCGAGAGAAAGAAAGGGAAGAAAACCACTCCACAAAAGTGTCATATGTGCTTGGAAAACTGCTTCTGCTTCTTGATTTACATATAGCAATGGAGCAAGCAAGCGGCTGCTGCAAATACATTTTGCCCTCGTCATCTATGTCCGGTTTTTAACCGCTCTCGACATCTCACATCAGCAAGGACAATCAATGAGTTCGTATGATCGGTTGCACATGACCATGACTGGGAGCCGCGGAATCAGAGGTCTTGCACTCTCCAATGCCAACCCTTCACAACACCTGCTAGAATATGCCCAAGAAGTCACAAACTAGGAAAAATAGGTATGTGTGAGAGGGAGAGGGCAAGCCTGAGGGAATGGAGGGCCCATTTAATGAAAAATCCGTTCACAAATCCTGCCTCCCAGCAATCCCCGAGTGTACTACAGTAAATGGAACTCAGGTAGTTCGGGCCACCTTTGCTGATATGAGGAAAAATACACAAAGCTTTCCACCCGCTTGACAGACTATGACATATATCCAGAAGCTGGACAGACTGTTGGCTCTTTGGTCCCGTTCATAAGCAGCCCCTTTCCTTCGACTGCATCCATTTTTTGGTTACAATGCATACTGCATACACAGTGAAGTCTGTGAAAAAAACGTTACAGCAAGTCGCAGCTGGTTGAAGCAGGCTAAAGGCCATGTCAGCTACACCTTCGAAACAGCTTTCGGAACCTGAAACTGAAAGAACTCAGAAATTTTAAGATGCAAACGTCTGATTCGGTAAGCGCCAAGCATCTGGGGTTCCAGGCGTCTTTTTCCTCGCTGAATCTAACTATTGCAGTGTTGTCTGGCTGTAAAGCCACCTGATTGTGAGAGTGAAGCGCCGCTGTTCCACTTTCCCTGAGAATTGTGAGGATAAAGCGATGAAAACAGTGAAATCCAAGGCATTTTTCTCAAAAGGCCGTACGGCTAGTTTATAACTCGGACCATGATAGTTAGTCAGCTAGTAAGTCACGACTTTCCGGGTTTAATTTGCTGAGACTGGGACCTGGGAAATGCCCAAGACACCGTGTGATCGGAGGTGGGTCACCTGAAGTTGTGATTCAAATTTGGAATGTAACAAGCTCATTTCGGTTTCCGCAATCAAAAAGCAAGTTTTACACAGGCACACGGCAATCTCGGGACCAAGCCAGTTCCTGTTTGTCCATCTTTTTGGGCAGCCCACTCACCTTTAAGCAGCTGCCCAACACACAAATGGGGAAGGTTGTTTCCGAAACTTACAATGCCAGATGTGCAGGGGCCTGCCTCCCCACGCGATTTCATAGTAGAAAAAAACAAGATGATTGGGGAAAACGAAGTGCGGCAATGTTTGATTACGCACAATAGAATATACCGCTGCGTTCAAAAGAATATGAGCAGAAATGACTGGTGGGCTGACGAAACTGCTCAAATCCCCAGACCTGAATATTCCCAAACACGGTGTGATGGAAACTCTCCCTCACATCCTCTTTGTTTTCCTCTCACAGCTGCTCATTTCGGGCTTGAATTGCGTAACTGGGTAGCCTCTGTCTCACCAATGATTTCACCCAAAAAAAAGCGTGACTGAACCCTGTCACAACTGGGCTCCGTTTGCGCGATCCTTAGATCCTGGGACAATATGAAATATCAGGGCGGGCGAGAAAACTATTTTGACGGGGGCGCCCACCTTGAGCCAAAATGCCGGTGTGAGCACATCATTTTCGTCAAACCCGCCCACCCTACCAATCATCGCACTCATGTTACTTCAGCAGTCCTTGTTTCATCGAACACCATGCAATGGAAACTTTCCTTCCCACCCGCCTTGTTCTAATCTCAAATCAAAACTGCTCATTTTCGGGCTTCAATTTGGGTAATTGGGAGGGCTCCGTCTCACCCGGCGATTTCACTAAAAGAACAAGCATGATTGAACCCTGTCACAACTGGGCTCCACTGGTCTGCTTTCTAACCTAGCTGATCCGATTCAAAGCCATTCGACGAACAATTATTTTCTTCATCATGAAAGGGAATGCACTTGGGGAAGACGGTAAACTTACCTGAACTGCGCGGCTCCCTGCGCAAGATGGCAATCTGTGGACCACACCACAAGCGGAGCGCCTATGCGAACTAATGCCTTGCGCAAAGCATTCGAGTTGCCACTGGGGAGCCACCAACTCTCCGCAGCGTGTTTGCGCACTCCTATTTGCTACAAGCCTTCTGCAACATGCATGACTTCTACCATGGCTTCCTCAATGTTCGTCATCTGCTTCCTCATCGTCCTTCGTTCACCCCTGTGTTCCTGACTAGTTTGCATTCTGATTCTTCAAGAGATCAGGACATCGAAGAAGCGGCGCCTCAGCCAAACATGACAATACCGCCGAACTGCCCTGATCGCATCCGGCCCCCACGACGCCAAACTTGAAGATGCGACCTGACTGTAGCCATTTTCCGTCTTGAGCTCCAGCTGGTTCACCCGCTCGTTCCGTCCCTTGTATGATCACGGCAACCTTTCCAGCTTTGGCGCCTACGTTCCCAAACTCGCCCAGGATCCATGCCCAATGAATTCTGTCCTCTTGTGGGAGTCTGGCATCATATTCAAGCAGGATGCGGGAAGGACATGGATATCCCAACTTGCAAATGCATGACCAGGATCTCTTACAACCCTTCGCTTGCGAATCAAACTTGGATACAGGGAGCGACAAAACGACGCTGCTGTCGCCACCAAAGGCCACGTTCTCCATGTTGCTGGCAAAAATTCCGTTTCTCGAATAAAGAAATAGGCGCCAACCACCATTTCAGCCAAGGGCGAGACAGGTGACCCATGGCCTAACTCCAGATTATGCTTCTGAAGGTATTGTATGACGTCGACAGCATCCCTCTGAGAACTGATCGGGCGCATCTTTGACCAACCATACGCAACTTCTGACCGCAATGAAACACAGAAGCAACACGATGATCTTGGATGCGAAATAAATATTTTTAAAGACTTGCAACCTTCCAACTTCAAAAGCGCAGAAACCATTTAGCAGGGATTGTTGGTTACAAGGACACGCGCAATTGATGAGGGTAGCCAAAGCATACCCAGGGCCAGGCCGTTATGTCAAGTTGCTCATCGCGGAAATCACAAAACTGACCACGTCCACCTTGAAAAAGCTTCGGAAATGTCGCCCTTTTCCATTCCAGTTGGCTTGGCCGGCTCGCGGCCTTGGAATGTTCGCCGCCGTGCCAGACGCAAGGCGGCGCCGCTGCTTTGGTTTTCATCAGGCTGGGATGAACCCTGCAGGTAGCTCCAGGTTGAGACTCCTGGATAGGGAGCCGGCGATCATTTTCCTGGTGGCTGCAATGTGTTCCAATATTTCTAAACAAAAGGAAGCCGTGCCAAGATCAAGCGCGCATTCTTTGGCGGTCATGGACACCGTGCCTGATTTCGCGCGAAGTGTGGAGAACATCACCGATGCAGCTTTACTATCACTCCGAGAGGGTAGCGGCCTCGATTTGTTAAATCTTCCACCAAGAAAACCGAACTCGCGTTGCTATGGCCAGCGAGCGCTTCCCACACGCTGGCCGTCTGCGCTGCCAGCTGGCGCGCGCAGCCTGCGATCGTCTTCCCGAGAGATCTTGATGGCGAAGAATTCATCGATGACACCCTCCGCCGTCAAGAATGCCCCGCTCCCCAAAGGTGAAGCATCCCACATCATCCTGATTCACAAAATAGGTTTCCGAAACTGATGTAAGCCCCGTGAATGCATCCATTTTCCTTCTGCAGCAAGAGCAAAGGCCATCGAAGTTTCCACACGCAATTCACAAGAGCTATCTGCGGCGTACAATGCTCCACGCAACTCCTTCCGAAATGGCTTCCACACATACAGTACTCAAGCTATCGCCGTGCGTTTGCTAATGATCTTCTCGAGCAACTTGCGCGAAATGACATTGGATGAAGTGGCCTCGTGGATGAGGTCCACCAACTCTAGTACCTTTGCTTCAGGAACTTCTGCGCGGGTTCCATCGCATTCAAGTGTCAATTTCACGCTTATCCAAATGACTGACTGAGAAAACATTGCCTTGTTCAACGCTAAACGGAAACCCAGAAGGAGCCACCCAATCCCAACCATGGCCGCCAATCGATTGGTCTGTTTCTCGTCCCCCGTCGTCAACGTAGACCGGTATAGCCGGCCCTCCGGCCCACCAAATACCAAGTAGCAATGATTGCGCGAATCTGGATGCCAGGGCCACAAGCACCGCAAAAGACATTAGTGCTCCTCGGGGGCCTTAGGCTGTCCGAAGATACAGTATAGCGTCGCTGCTTTCTCTCGCAGAATTTGAGCGGCGCCAACCACAAGGCATGATCAATCACCATCCTAACGTGGGATAGGTATAGTCCGAGATCGAGAAAAAAGTGCATACGCATTGCTTTCAATCGAGTCATGGTGTTGGAACTATGGCATAAACCTTTTTCGTATCTCTTTTCTTGATGGATGCAACGAAGAGCGCAGGCTGTTAGGCGCACTGCGCGCAAAACGAAAGGTAAATTGGCGCCCATTTCGGATGAGGCGCTTTTTGTCGGTCTTGGCTCTTGGTATTTGGAGGGTGGAATATGTTTTGGAAGCATATGGGAATTTAGAAGGTAAGGATGATGCACTTTACCCGTCGCGTCATGGTTGCTCACCTACATACCGACCGCTGCCATTTAGCCCGTGGGTAGATGAAGCAGCGTATGGATATTTTCGGTTCGTGGGAAGAGGAGCCGCAGGCGCGACCCTGGAAAGCCTATGAAGAAGAAACAGCTTTAAGTCGGGCGGGTCAAGCTTTCTACCCCCGCTACCCTTTGGGGATTTCAGCGATCTTTGGTTGGAGAATAAAGCAAAGGCGGGTAGGGCGAAAGAGTTGGTGACCCGCTGGTACTTGGTCATCAGCGCGCGCCGTTTGTCAGAGCATTTCCAGAAAATCGAAGCGGGCGTAAGAGTGAGCGCCTCTTCAGCTTAGTTCAAGAAACATTTCTTTGCGTTCAAGAAAAGCTCTCTTGCCTACTTGGGTAAGGCCGCGAGCCGGCCAAGCCAACTGGAATGGAAAAGGGCGACATTTCCGAAGCTTTTTCAAGGTGGACGTGGTCAGTTTTGCGATTTCCGCGATGAGCAACTTGACATAACGGCCTGGCCCTGGGTCTGCTTTGGCTACCCTCATCAATTGCAACATGGATTTGACGGCATCGCTGATTCTGGGAAAAACACGCGTTTTACGCGCCCCTTGGCCGCCTTTGACACCAAGGATTTTTTGAAGTCTAGAATGATTCGTGTCTTTCTGACCATCTGCGCTCTGTCCGGGCTACGCTTCTCCTGGCTATGTAACCCAGCTTCGGCAGCACTGGCAGGCTAGCCAAATAGTCAGCAGTTTGCTCCAGTGTAGCAAAGGATCGAGAATATCCTTTGCGCTCATATTCCTTGATGGCATTGATCGCATCCTCATTCTCCTCAATGCTTGCAAAATTCGCGAATGCGACATGATTTGTTGACAGCGAATCTATGTCCATTCGATCTTCCTCCTGATGAACTGCTGGACAAACGCCGTCTGGAACCAATGGCTCTTCGAGGCCCGCTGGGGGACCTATCGAAAACCATGATGCACTTGCACTTGCTGGATCTTGAATGACCTCCGCCCAGCGTTGGAGCAACTGTCCTTTGACCTTTGCATCATAATTGCTTGAAACCGATGGCTCCGTGAAACATATGTCCGGCGCTCCATCTAGCCAGTTGCCTATGGTCAACGAATATGGCCAGCTAGGTCCGGCCAGCTACACAAAAGACACGCGACTTCTTTCCTGAGATTGCGCAACCATTCACCAGGCACGCTCATGTCACCAGCTTTGCCACAATTTCCCAGGAGCTGCGTCTCCACCGATGGGCCCATGGCAACGTGCCTTTTGATCAAGTTCGCTATCTGCTGTCCAATCAACCTCCGCCTACGTTCCGCAGACCAATAGACACTTGGAAGCGAAAGGTGGTCATTGTCCTCTTCTTTCAACTTGACAATTCCCTATTGCGCTACTGGTTGCGTCTGCCTCTGCCTCAGATCCACTTCCGAAGCTCGCGCAACACCACCAATGCCCTTGGGCACCGATCAAGTTCTCGTCATTTTTCCTTGGCGATGACGTTGGCTATGGCTTCGTTGAGTCCAGCCAGATAAGCCGCATGACCTCTTGTGATGTAGGGCCCATCAGGTCTTCTGCTCTCACTGGTTTCTGCTTTCCCGCAACAATCCATGACGAGCATATATCCATTTCAGGTACCAAAATATCCTCCACCATACTAATGTATGACTGCAATATAGCGGCAATTCACTGAAATCTCTGCTGCCAAGTAAGCCAGTCAGCTTTTCAGCCTCTGCTCTATAATGGCATTGTGCTAGGGCGCACTTGGCAACTCCTTTTCTCTCTTCATCAACTTCACAAACTCATCAGGCCTAAACAACGATCATATTTCCCTCTCGATGATGGGGTCGCACCGAACCCCACACTTCGCCAGCCCCGCATCCACGCTCTGCGACTGCATGACCCCTCTTGGCCAAGAGGGCGGCTGCTTTCCCCTTCTTATATTTTCCTGTCCGCCTGCATCCCTCAATGGTCTTGGGCCACCACGATTGCGACGAGCACCGCGCCAACAAAGGCGCTACACGGTGGAGAAGTAACAATTGCATCAAAATCATCCAGTCTTTTCTCAACGTTGTGCCAAGTCTGCCGGTCACATTGATCCTGAAATGAATCATATACGCTTTGTCGAAATTTAAATAATTGCATTCATACCCATTGCCCTCGCAATATTTTCGCAATCCATCCGCCTTACGCCTCGGACCACTGAACGGACACAATTGTCAGCCAAGAGCGGCGCGTCATTGTCTGACTTCGGGTCTGGGGTCGGTACTGATTCCCCATCCCATACCACGCAACTGTTGCCCCAATGTCAGCATTGGAAAAAGCAACTTGCCCTTTCCTTTTCTGCCTTTTACTTTGCCTTTCGAGCTGCGCAGTCTGACGAAAGCGGGCGGGCGTCTTTAACGCATCGTAAGGGCATTTGTTCGTGAGCCCAAACATCTTGCGCAGCGGCGCGCCCTGTCCCACGCAGAAGTCTGATCGCAGCGACCTTCCTGACTATCGCCGCAAAAACTGCAGCGAGTCCTGTTGTTGATGGATTCTCCCTGCGCGACTGTTTCTCGGTCTGAGCTTTGGCGCAACTTGGGATGGCGTTCTTTCTGGTGCCAGCTGAACTTCTCTTAGCCCAACTGCTGTAAACGATGAGAACTGTACCTTCGCATCGCCATCAACATGTTCTGCCAGCCCGCTGATCTTCGTTACGATCATCAATCCTGGTTCTGCAAGCTTTTCCTGCCAAAACTTTTGATCAGCAATTGCTCGCTGGAAGACAAGTTCCAGGGTCAGAATGGCTCAAGCCCCGGAACCTGCGGCGACGGCCCAGCACCGCACACGACACCTTCAACTGTTCTTGCTCTGCCAGGATCTGTCTCTTGATCCGCTCCGCAAATTCCAGCCGCCATCTGGTATCTGCTGGGATAAAAAAAGCCCAGATATGATGACCATATCTGCTGCGGAACCTTTCTCTCAAATCTTTGTAGCGGCCCAACGTTCCCAGATCCATAGAGTTTCCAACCTAACACAGGCATTCTGAAACATGCATTATGAAACAATTGCCACGACGATTGCATCCGCATCCCAAAATTTGTTGGCCTGGTCAACACTTCGTCCCAGCCTATCGCGAATCCGGCAAGCTTTGATCTTGTCCTGCAATCTGTTTTGATCAGGACGGAACAAGCAAAAATTTGCGTACGGTGGATTCATCTTCGTTGGGCGTGAATTTTTTTTCTTTGAGCGGACGATCGGTGTTCCTACAGACAGACTGCAGAGTACCTGAGGGCTGCGGAAACCACGTCTGACTCATTCAATACTTCTGCCTCGGTGTCACGCACTTGGCTGAGCACCGTGGACACCTTAATCTTCCTGATTGCTGCTGCTGACACTGGCGCTGTGGCCGCTGGTGTGACAGGAGGCGGGCCAGCAAACGCCTCTTGCGCAGCCTGGGGCTGTCGGTAGAGTTCGGCCGGGGTTTGACCCAGCTCCTGCAACGACTCTGCAGGTTCTGATTGCCAGCTTTCCTATATTTAATTTTTCTCTGCCAGGTAGGCGCAGATCTAACAACGTTTCTCGCAGATACGTCTAGGCCACTCCCCCTGGATTGCTGCCGTCGTCTACGCAAGTCACATCAAACCCTGCCCGGCGGAATTGTTCTGCTACTGCCTTGGTGGCACTACGTTTTCCTCCTGTCGGGTCCAAAGCCATGATGCAGCGTAACTTTGGCTCCACACGGCAGGGTTAATGGTTCCTTGAAAATCTTGCGATTCCCAACGCGGCAGACGAGCACGCGCAAATGACCGCTACTATGGCTGCTGTAATCCTCCGGCAATTATGTAGATACCGGTACCCTCTGATTGACACCGGCACCCAGCGGCACCTTCTTGCTGACACAAAAGACTTTGCTGATACGGCACCCTCCTGTTGACGCTGGCACCCATCCAATTCTATTGAATTCTATTGATACGGCGCTCAGCTGTTCACTGGCACCCGGCGGCACCCTCCTGTTGACACCAGTACCGACCCAATCTTATGGATAGTAGCACCCTCACACCGGCACCCAGCGGCACCCTCTTGTTGACACCGGCACCCATCCAATTTTATTGATACAACACTCTCCTGTTCACACAGTTCACACCGGCACCCGCACCCACCCAATTATCTTGATATGACACCCTCCCGTTGACCCCGGCACCCATCGGCACCCGCTTGTTCAAGGAGAAGCATTTTTAACAAAATTGGGATGCATCAGGAAAAAATTGCAAAGATCTAGGGAAAAGGAAAGCAAGCAAGGAAGCAAGGAAGCAAGGAAGCACGGAAGCAAGGAAGCAAGGAAGCAAGGAAGCAAGGAAGCAAGAAAGCAAGGAAGCAAGGAAGCAAGGAAGCAAGCAAGCAAGCAAGGAAGCAAGCAAGCAAGGAAGCACGCAAAGAAGCAAGGAAGCAAGCAAGTAAGCAAGCGAGGAAGCACGCAAAGAAGCAAGGAAGCAAGCAAGCAAGCAAGCCAGCAAGCAAGCAAGCAAACAAGGGAGCAAGGAAGCAAGGAAGCTCTAAAACCATACACCCATGGAAAATGGAAGGTAAGATGTCCCAAACCCTGCAAATACCATCCGGCACGGAATCTAAAAAACAGTTCGAAACGGAGAGGAGCAGTCTCAAATTAAAGCTGCGCCCTCTTCTTTCTGTTATGGAAACTCTTTTTTATTCCTGGCATTTTTTCTTGACACCCTTCGTCTTCATTAATGCTACTTGTTCCTTCTGTTTTGGGAACTCATTTTTTTCCTTGATGCATCTCAGGTTTTGTTAATCCTCACTCCTCATTTTTTGCTGCATCCCAATGTTTTTGTTGATCCCTCTCTCGCTTGTTGACACCGGCACCCAGCGGCACCTTCTTGTTGACACCGGCACCCATCCAATTATGTTGATACGGCACTCTTCTGTTGACACCCTTATCCACCCAATCATGTTGATAGGCCCGTCTCCTATACTTAAAGCTGCCCCAGCTATCTGGGGAAAAAGTGCGCTTGGGACATACAAGACACTGCAGGGGAGCGTGCGAAGACAAAGAGGGACTCTCGGCAGAGACAGGGTTCCTCTCTTCCAGGACCGGGAATCTATTCTTCACAGAGCTTGTGAGACTCGTGGGATACTTCTGTAAATCACGTATGACAGAGACAGTCTTCGGAGGTCTCCCACTGTTCGAAGGTACTCTTTCAACACACTCTTCAAAGACACTCTAGTAGGAAAGCTGCAGGAAACTCTTGGGGAGTCTCAGAATACTTAAAAAATTTAAGTCTCAAAAGTCAGACTCTCTTCATCTAAGAAGGGATATATAATTGGAAAACACTCTCGCAATCTTGGAAGCCGCACTTAGGAGATGCCCTTGGAAGATCCCTTCTCGAACGCGCGATCTGGAGACAATCTTGAAGAAACTTTCGGACAACATTCTGAGGAGAAATCACAAGAGTTGGAAGGCAATCTTGGAAGACACTCTTGACAAAGGCGCACGGGGCTTGAGTGAGACACTCCTGGAAGATAGCTGTGGGGACAGTTTGGGAGATTTTTCCGCACTCTCGTGAAAGCCCACAAGGCCCTTTGAAAAATGGAACTTTTGCAAAATCGAGTTAGGCCAAGGTGGGATACGGGGGGCTATGGTGGGCTAGGCTGGGAAAGCTGAGGGGGCTGACCTAACAGCAGTGCCATGGCAACTGTCAAGGCCAACACCTTGCAGACCATCGTTGACACATTGCGTAAGCCCACTTTCTTGCGCTCCACTATGCTACAGTGTGATATACTGCGCTATCCTGAAACTTCTCATATTTGCAGCCTGAACTTCCCGCACACGCAATATGGAATGTAGACAAACAAATGCTATGTTTGGGGCCTTGATGAGCTCAGTTGCACGAGAAGCCTTGCAGTTCACAAAGAAATTTCATTTCATGATTCAGAAATGTCTTTGAGGAATTGACATGCTAAAACGAAATAGAACTGAATGTTTCTGCTCTGCAGCCCTTGCCTCGCGACTTGCTTTCTTCTCTGGTTTGGAATGCGTTGCCTTTCAGAGAGAATCTCCGGGTCCGTATCCATCTTTCCAACAACTTTTTCTGTCACCCTCTGGCTCCGTCATCTTAAACAATTCATAAGTTGTAAAGCACACCCAGAAATCAATAGGAACAAGTGTTTGCGCCTACTGATGTCACTTCTTTCTTGCAATATCGGACTCCAAACCCTTTTTCTTCGTCTAGCCTAGCCTTTTGCAAACACACAAAACCAACAATCGATGACTCCCCGCCGGGAGAAACTCCAGCATGAGTGGGCGACCCTCAACTTCAACACCTTGTGCCTGACAGTAAAAGCACTGACTGATAAAGAAAGTTACAATAAGACGCAACACATCAGACTTCTGGCAGATTTGTATCTTCCAGCAGAAGAATGCTTCAAATAAAGAGAAATATCTATAACATATCCCAACCGGCCACTGTAATTGTGGATCAGAGACTATCTATAGGTCGGGCTAGTGGGCACCACCCAGACCACCGCAGCCCCTCTTCATTAAGATTACAGGAATGAACAGCTTACATGCAAAGAAAAGAATGAAAGGATCTCTATGGGCTGAAAATGAAAATGCACAAGGGGTAGAAAGTAGGAAGATACCCAGGGATGCCACAAATAACACACTGCAAACATATCCATGTAAATATTAACCCTGATATGTATAAATGTATAAAAATGCATGTATGTATGCATGTATGCATGTATGCATGTATGCATGTATGCATGTATGCATGTATGCATGTATGCATGTATGCATGTATGCATGTATGTATGCATGCATGCATGTATGTATGTATGCATGCATGCATGCATGCATGCATGCATGTATGTATGTATGTATGTATGTATGCAAACATATATGAATTCTCATGCGTGTGTAGGTGCACGTACATGTGCGAGTAAATTGGTGTGTATGCGTGAATTTACCTACTAAGGTACCAAAATCCAAAGATGTGCATAGCCACTTATAGCCACTTAAATGCATACACACAAAAATCATATACGCACATACATACTTACGTGCGTACATAATTGCATAAACAGCTACCTACCTACTTACCCACCTACCTACAGACCTACCTACCTACTTACCTACCTCCCTCCATACAATGGATGCATGCATTATCTATGAATGAACGCAGTCACACATAGACACAACTATAAATCCGTAAATGGCAAAAGAACATGTACAGTATATGTGTATCTTCATTTATATTGAATATGTATATGCATATATATATATATATATATATTTAAAAAAAAAAAACATATGTCTGTATTTGCAATCGTGCATGCATGTGTGAATATACACAAATACGTGATATAAATGTGTCTTTATATATACTTATATATATATATATGCAAGTGTGCATCTGTGCAATTGTGTATGCACATAGATATATGTGTATCTGTATATGTGAAAAATTGTATTTGCATTTGTATACGCAATCATCGTTAGGTAATTACACTTATGTATATGTATATGGGTGTTTCTCAAAATAGGGGACCCCCCAAATCATCCAGCTTTTTAGCCATTGATAATAGTAAACCAACCATTTTGGGGTACCCCCATTTCGAGAAACCCTCATATGCGTATGTACATGTATATGTTGCACATGCAGATCTACAGTAGGTATGGACTTAAAAATGAAATATGTACAAGTAGAAACATGCACACCCCCTCATCAGTGGTCAAGCATTGTTTTAATGAGTAAAGGATTAGGGTGGGAATGTTCATTGACGTATGGGGGGACCATACATATATGTATTTACTTATTTGGTGTTTTTCACCAAATTGTCAACCACTTCTTGCAACAGATCGTTTAAAGAAACAAGAATAATAATACAAACAAACTGATAAACTCCATCAAAATCGAAAAATAAAGCAACTTTTGGTTTGAAACCGAAAAATGTTCTGTTTAACTCAGGGCTACGCGTTTTTTTACTAAAATATGCCGTTCTTGATTGCAAACAAACCAAAAGACTCAAAGATTGTTTCGTTTTTCCAAATTTATTCTGAAAATAGAATATGTTGAAAACCACGAAAAACAAAGCACCTTGAATTGTTTTGAATTGAACAACCTATGTATGCTTTGAAAGAACAAAAACCTTGAGTTGTGTGTTGTTCAGGTTTCAAAACCAAACAACCAAAGCAAACTCCAGGAAAATCAAAAAAAAACATCTTTTGGCTCCAAACCAGAAATTTTAAAAAGGTTTTGCTTTTTTGGTTTTCCCTTAGTTCATTAGGATTTTGGTTTTTCGATTGAACTCAAATGTTGCAGTAGGAGACGAAAACCCTCGACCCATTCTTTTCCTTCCCAGGTTGACCTCGTACCCTTGATTTGGCATCAAAAGACATGCAGCATATGTCCTTTCTAATTAGGTACCCACGGTCTGCAAGTCCGAGCCCATAAAGAACTAGAACTTTGATATGACGAAGCGAGAAGTTGAGATTGAAAAACTTGAATTGGAGAAGCCTTGCTTCAGAACAAGTGTGAAGAAGTGAAGATGGGAAGATACCATGTGAAGAAGCAGCTGAAGAGTGAGAAGGTCTCTGTGAAAAGCAAACATCCTGGCGTACTTATGAGTACTCTTGGCAGCTACACGTTCGAAAAGGCAAGGCATATTGGAACAATGAGCATGGTAATGCTTGGCGCCTTGATCATAAATCAGTCAAGTGATCAGAATTATGAATACCAGTGGACGGCAGAGCAAGAGATTCCTGCAGTGGTGTGAATGACGGTGCCAACTCATAGAAGCGAACAAGGTGCACGTTATCTAGGGAGCAAAAAAACGCATGCAACGCATCATGGAAATGGAAAAACAAATAAGGGACAACTACGGAGACAACCAGGGGACAACTGAGGAGAGACGGGGACAGGCGCGGGACAACCACCTTCACTATTACGATAATCATTATTGTCAATCGGGGTAATGACTTGTAAGTACTAGCCCACAGTGACTACCACTCTCCACTCGACAGTCGAACTGCCGTAGCTCTTCTCTTCACGCATTTGTATTTTTAGTATTGCTAATATTTCTACTACATATCAATATTGCTGCTGAAACAATTTCTATCATTGTTACTGGTCATACTGCTATTATGTTCGCCATTCCTTTGCTAATTTTTGATAGCGATGAGCATATCACTAAATTTGATTTTCCAATCAGTTTCACTGAGCAATCCCCCAATTCTATTATGTCACCCTGCTACAGAATGAATGTGCAATCAAAAAATTTTTGTTTCATTGCGACTTTTATTCCTATCCTTATTATCACTTTTCGATGTCCTATGGTAAAAACTCTTTTGCAAATGCAATAACCAACCAGGACTATTTTAATTCGCAGCTTATGGCTATTTCTTCTATGACTGTGTCCAGGAACTGAGTAGAGGAGTATTCTGATTTGAGTACTATGCTTAATACACTGAAAATTGCGATATTGTATTTTAACTGTTTGCGCATACTATGGGTAAATGACTTCACACATACAATAGTTTTATCGGTACTACAATCCTAGATGCAGCTAATCTTGGAATGGGCCTTGTAGAAAAAGTAATGTGAGATCTGCAGCCCACAATCTTACAACGCAGGCTAAGCAATGGAATAATGTTTCTAGCAATAAATAGTTTTGTGGAGTCACGGTGAATTGCTTATCAATAGAGACACTTCAACTTGCTTCAGTTGATTAGACGGTAACAGTAGTAGCACTAGTGCTACTAAAAATAGCAATTACAACTAAAGGAAACAGATGAATATGCCAAATGATTGGTTAAGTAAAATATGACTACTGAAGATAAAAGGCAAGAAAGGCTGGAATATTAGTTCGTACTTTAGATCTCGAACAAGGACATAGTAGTAAAACATGTAACACTCAGTGTCTAGAACAATTCAAACGGAAACAGATTATTTCAGAATAGCCAATGGAATATCATATCTAAATGACTTCACTTCAATGCAGTTGCAGCAGCTTCCAGAGTCATTACCTCCACAAATTTAGCTGGTGGGATCGTGACACTTTTTGAATATGTAACGGAAGCAGCAGTAATCATAGCATTTTCAAGGATTACAGATGCTAATGCTATTCAATATCAATGAGAGGATACAGTAGCAAATATGTTATAGCTGTTGTGATTGGCTAGGTGACATGCCATGTGTGTGCGTTCAACACATAGCATGCTTACTATTCAGCGATTGCAAAAGTAATATTACCAGTTAGACAAAAGATAATCATATTCATTGTCAGAACAATAGTACTTACATCATCAGATTTCTCTACTCAATTCCTTGCTACAGTCAAAGACACCACAATCATAAATCAATGTTTTGCATTAGCAATGTACTTTTTACAGTAGGACATCAAATAGTAAAAGGAATAGAAGTAAAAGTAACGATGCCACTATATTGTTTTGCTGTAGATAGAGTGAATGCGGTAGAATGAAATACTCGAATTTAGTGATGGTCTCGTGAAACAGCTTGAAGAAACCAAAACTGAGCGACTTTCAAAGTCAGAAAGAGAGAGAGAGGACGACCATGGAAGTAACCAGGAATAATTAGAGGACAAGTCATGGATCATCGGGGAACACATGAGGGATCCCAAGAGAACAAGTTAGTGATCTCCATGAGACAAGTTAAGAATGATTAGGAAACAAGTGGGACGCAGCCAAAGCATCTATGTATGTAAACACTGTCAACACCGATCGGGGGTGTAGCATACTTATGCGATATATACCTGTCTGAAAACACATTTACGTGCGAACGAGCATCACGTTCGATTGCATATGCAATGCAGTACTCAGAGTACATCCAGTACATCGCCTTACCTTGCAATACCTTGCCTTAAATTACCGGACCTTGCATTACATTCCATTCTGTTGCCTTACATTCGATACATTACCTTGCCTTACCTTGCCTTACCATACCCTGCCTTGAAATTACATGACGTTGCATTACATTCCACTACCTTACATTACATTGCCTTACCTTACATTTTACTACCAAAAACATACATAATCATACACATACATAACATAATATGTTACACACATGACATACATCATACACATTATGTAGATTACATAAATGACATGCCTGACATCATGACATGCATGACATCAACGATATCAATGAAATGCAAAAAGTACTTGACATGCATGACATTGGTGACATACATTACTATCATATACTCACGAATCATCAATATGCGACATACAAAAAAATATACGCGCGTACGTACTGATTTTCTACTTACCTACCTACCTACCTACCTACCTACCTACCAACATACATACATACATACATACATACATACATACATACATACATACATACATACATACATACATACACACCTGCATACCTACCTACCTACATACATACATTACATTACATTGTATGATATTACATTACATTGCATTACATTACATCACATGACATTACATACATACATACATACATACATACATACATACATACATACATACATACATACATGTATACATGCAAACCTGCAAACCTACCAACCAACCTACCTACCCACCTACATACATACATACATACATACATACCTGCCTGCCTACCTACCTACCAACATACATACATACGTACATACGTACATACGTACATACCTACATACGTACATACGTACATACGTACATACGTACATACGTACATACATACATACGTACATACATACATACGTACACAATTTCCCAATTACATAATTACGTACATACGTACGTTCGTACATACATACATACATACTTACTTACATACATACAGAATTACATAACTGAAGAATTACATACATTCTTACTTACTTACTCGCTTACTTACTTTCTTGCTTGCTTGTTTGCTTGCTTACTTACTTACTTACTTACACACATACATCCATACATACATACATACATCCATCCATCCATCCATCCAAACATACATACATACATAATTACACAATTACATAATTACACAATTACATAATTACATAATTACATAATCACATAATCACATTATTACATACATACATACATACATACATACATACATACATACATACATACATACATACATACATACATACTTACACAATTTCACAATTACATAATTACGTACATACGTACGTTCGTACATACATACATACATGCATACATACATACATACATACATACATACATACCCACATACCCACATACCCACATACATACATACATACATACATACATACATACATACGTACATACGTACATACACAAATACATACATACATACATACATACATACATACATACATACATACATACCTACCTACCTACATACATACATACATACATACATACATACATACATACATACATACATTACACACATACATACATACATAGATACATACATACATACATGCATACATGCATACATGCATACAAGCATTCATCTATTCATTCATTCATACATGCATGCATACATTCATTCAGCCATTCATTCATACATACAATCATTCATTCATTCAAACATACATACATACAATCATTCATTCATACATACAGTTCCATACATTCTTACAGTTCCATACATTTCGCTTCATACATACATGCATGCATGTATGCATGCATGCATACATACATACATACATACTTTCATACATTTCATACATTCATTACATTCATACATTCATACATTCATACATTCATTACATTCATTACATTTATTACATTCATTACATTCATACATTCATTACGTCAGTAAATTCATTACAGTCATTTCACTGATACATTCATGACATTCAGTACATTCATTACATTCATTACATTTGTTACATTCGTTACATTTGTTACATTCGTTACATTTGTTACATTCGTTACATTCATTACATTCATCACATACATCGCATACCTTACATACATTACATACATGACATACAGTACATATATCACATATATCACTTACATCCCATACATTGCATACATTACATGCAGCGGTATCTGCATGCGCATGCATATGTACAGAGATACTGTGTACAATGCATGTATATGATATATGTATATACTATCTGTAGGTGATATGTATATGAAATATGTATGCGATACATGTATATACTAAATGTATGTGATATATGTAGATGATATATGTATGCCATACATGTATATACTAAATGTATGTGATTTACGTAGGTGATATGTATATGTCTATACGCAAATGATTTATGTAAATGATATCTGTAAACGATATTGTATATGACAAATGTATATGTTATATGTATATAATGTGTGCGATATATGTATTTACTATCTGCATGCGATCTATGTATGTGGTATATGTATGCGATACATGTATATACTAGATGCATATGATTTAAATATATATATATATATAGGTGATATGTATGCATTTACATGCAAATGATTTATGCAAATGATATATGTATATACTATCTGTATGTGGTATGTGTATGTGATAAATTTGTTTGATATATGTGTATGGATTTATGTATATGATATATGTACATGATACAAATATGTATATATATTTATTTGAGACATATAAATGAGCAATGTAAATGATATATGTATATGAGATATGTATATGATATATGGGCTAAAGGGTCGTTTCGGGCGTTATTTTTTTCAGTGTTTTCTGGTGTCCCTTCATGCTTGATTTTTTTGTTTTTTTTTGAAACATACATAGTAATGCCCAGGACAGCACAGTAACCACAACACAGGAATTACAACACAGTAACTGCAGCACAGCAAACTCAACACATTGCCTGCAGCACACTAGCTGCAACACAGTAACTGTCACACAGCAATTGCATCACAGTAGCTGCACCACATTATTTGCAGCACAGAAATTGCAGCACAATTCACTTCACAGTATTTCCAACTCAGCAAAATCGCAGTATCTGCAGCACAGTATCTGCAGCGCAATAGCTGCACCACAAACTTTCAACTGGAACAAAGCAATGGCAACATAGTACTTGCAGGACAGTACTTGCAGCACCGTAGCTGCTACACAATACCTGCAGAACAGTACTTGCAGCACAATAACTTCACAGTAACTGCACCGCACCAACTGCAGCACAGTATCTGCAGCACAGTATCTGCAGAACAGTAACTTCACAGTGAAAAGAACTGCACAATAACTGCAACACAATGTCTGCAGCACACTATTTGCAGTGAAATATTTACAGCACAAGACTTACAACAATTTTTGAAAAAAGAACTACTGGCAACTATGCTCTGAAGGGAAATGACAAGCAGGAAGGCAACTGTCTACTCTCTGATTCTCTTAGGGTAGGTAGGAGGGGGGGGGGTGCTGGCAAGTCTTGGGGTCAGAGTGGGCAACCCTCAAGAGTTGCCCCCCCCCTCCCCTCCTACCCTAGCCAACTTTATTGTGAAGATATTGCGCCGCAGTCACTGTCTGGCTGCTACGGTGCTCCAGTTATTGTGTTCCAATTAGTGAGTGTGCTACAAATAATGTGCTGCACCACACCAACTGCAGCACAGTAGCTCCACCACAGTATCTGCAGCACACCAACTTCACAACAACTGCAACACAATATTTGCAGCACAGTAGCTACTACACAATACTTGCAGCACATTCTTTGCAGCACAGCAATTGCAGCACAGTAGCTACTACACAATAACAGCAACACAGTAATTACAACACAGTAACTTCACAGTAACTGCACCACACCAACTGCAGCACAGTATCTGCAGCACAATTTACAACAGTGCAACAAACCACTTCTCCAAAACACTGTAAAAAATAACGCCCGAAACGACCCTTTAACCATATGTACAGGATATGTCTCTGGATATGTGTATGATAGATGTGTATGATACATGTATATGATACAGGTATATGATATACGTATGTGATATATGTGTATAATATATGTATATGATATATGATACATGCATAGATACATAATGATACATACAATACATGCTAGACCCCGTCCAAGTGGATCATTTGGATCTATGAGTGTCTAGGCAAAAAAATGGTCATTTAATTTCCCTCATTGGCTTCCAAACATAGTAGTTTTCCTGGATTTTTCTGGTCTTGGATTCTCTAGATAGACACTCAGGACTGTGGTTCAAGTGAAAACTGAAAATAAAATATTGTATTCTGACAAAAGTAACAACTAAGCAATTTCAATTCCTTCTGGGACTTTGTTAGTGAAGTGTCTAGTCCCTCTCGGTACCCTCTCGTCCTTGAGAATTAACCTCGACTGAAATCCCCCGCTGAGGTGCCATCATCATGAGTTGCGCTTGCTCCACCTGTGCTGGTCGATGTCATTGAGCTGAAAAAATCATCAAAGAGCTCGGACAACACGAAATCTTCTCGAAAACGAGTTCTGTTCGAAAACGAGTTCTGTTAAACTTGCTCACCGTTTCTAAGCAACGAGTGTATTAGTGTGGAGTCACTTTAGTTTAGTTTTTGTTTGGAACTCAGTGTGGAGAAAGGGTCTATGAAATCCCTGCTGCATCATTCTGCCTTTTGCCTTAGACCTTGTGGATCACTTCACATGATGCATCACTTTGCACATTGTGCTTGTTGCGGCTCGGTTTTAAGTTTGTTTGCTACCCCATGCTACTCCAAATTTAATGCGCACCTAGATGCTGGAGAGACGTGAGAATGTACAGGTGCAGTAATACGACGCAGTAATTAACCACGTCAATAGACATTACTTTTGCAGGTGACCCTCAAGACCTCAGGCTTGGGCCCTGCAAATCAGAAGGGCTTTCAACATCTTTCAGGCTTGAAAATCACGGAGATAAGACATATTTTCCCACAAGCCAACCTGCATACCAAACTCCACGCATTAACATTCTGGAGTTTGACTCTAGGTTTATAGCGAGATGTTTTCAAACTCTTTTGATTTCGCCCAACAAATATCTAGGATAGAAGCTTGAGAAAGTCTGAAGACGCCTAGAAGAAAGCATTATCCTGCATGGTCCATGCACAAGCAGTACAGCTCCTCGAGTGAAGATATCTTTCAACTTTAACCCGAGGCCCAAGCAAGTCTTAATGAACGGAAGACGAACAATACAATCTTTCTCTAGAAAATTGGAAGATTGTAGGTCGTAGATTTTGAAGTCGCCCCCTGCCCTAGGCTACCAGGGACCTCTCTTGGATCCGCAAATGCAGGCCATGCTTCTTCCAGTGGACAAGCTCATGGTTTAGTCAAAACATTGGTTCAACAAGGTAATATGCATACCCTTGTTCGACGCCTCTTTGAAGAGAAAGAGCGCAACTTGGCCAAATCGACTCTCAGCGAGCAGCACCTATGCTTTGATCTCAAATCCAACGAGGCCTTTTCCGGAACTTAAAGAAGAAACCGACATATATATATATATATATATATATAATATCAAAAATACATCAAAAATACATCAAAAATATATCAATAATACATCAATACTGTAAATCATTCTTCTCATTTTCCCGAGTCCAAGGAATCTGCCAATGCAAGCCGTTGTTACGTGCAGCCTCAGCCGCGCCTCTTTGATGCCGTCCACGCCCCACTTGCTAAGCGCCTTCATAGTGTCAGAAGTCAACGATGGCAACCGATTGCAATGACACACATTGGGTATGAACAGTCAAAACTTATGACTATTCACGCACTAACATGGCTATATACCTAAATAATCCCTGATGAGTGGATTTCCCCAATAAAGGCTTACAAATCAAATAGCCCCCTAAAACTGAAAACAACAGCATATCATCACATTCTGTGCCTATAAAACCTTCACTTTGCAGATTCTGCTGCATCACAACTTCATTGAACTTCAAAGGTTTCACAAAAGTTTCACAATCAACTCAAATTCTTCTCAGCGCCTGCTTTAAAGCTGGAATGGTGATGTCTTTGACAAGGTTACCAGCCTCAAACAATGAGAAAATTGGGAACCTGTAAATGTGGTCCATAGCTGCAGGTACAAATGGAGTAACCCAGGAATGATGTCCAAATTCCAAATTTCTAAGCTTTTAATCTATGTGTTTATGGCTCTGTGTCTTTTAGAACTTCCCCAGGCAGTCTGCCCAAACCAAGGGGCTCTTACAGTGAGGGAAACGGCCTTGGCAAGATTCAGGAAGCACAAGATACATTTGGATATAAATAAATGTATGTATGTATGTATATATATATATCGGTATGTATCGTTCAACGCTTCAACACGAAGCAGTTAAACACGAACGTTATTAGCGGGGGTTGTGATACGATGACAACTTCTATGATACGATGACAACTTCTATGATACGATGACAACTTCTACCAAACGTGGCCACGAAGTTCTAAAACACTGTATAAAGCTCTTAACGATACTACACCCATATATATATATATACACATATACTGTGGCAATTCCTGACTTTCAAACAAGTTCCATTCCTGACTCTTTGCGTCTTTTTACTGTGCTTATTTGGTTTGAGGGAGTTATGGACCTCTGTTCCACAGCTCGCGTGCTGTTGCATTTGGTACGTTTCAGGTGACAGGGGCAATATGTCAGGCTTGCTTTAACAAGGGACCAAACAAGGGCAAGGGACCAAACAAGGCAAGGGAAGGATCTTTAATTCCGCGAGAAAAAAAAACAAAGCGATTTGCGCAATGAGATCTGCCTCTGCCTCTGCGTGCGCATTCCTGTTCCTTGTGCGGCGCTCGTTTTTTGTGCAGAGATCGTGCCATGCTGTGAGATGTTCAAAGGAGAGAGAGAGAGAGAAAGGGAAATCTGAACAAAAGGAGAGTGAGAGTACATAGTATACATATGTCCTGCACATATCTCTGACAAAGATCGCAAAGATCTTCAACTGGATATTTTTTGCAATCCTGCATGCAGATCTTCTGAGGATCTCGTGCAGAGTCCTTGTCACAGAGACGATATAGACAGAGAGGTGTTGTACAGAATGTACGCGTTCATTTTCTTGCATGATAATCTTTCAATGAGTTTTGCGCAAGAGTATTGCGGCCAGATCTATCTTCAATAGAGAGACCTTGCACGACAATGCTGTACAGAGATCATTTTGCAGAGATCTTTTACAGTAATTCAGAGCTTGGCTAGAGATCTCTCTGTAGAGCACAAGGATTTTGTGCTGATTTGCATAGATCTTCTGACGGAATTACAGAGACCGCAGAGATCTGGTAGAGATCTGGTAGAGATCTGGTAGAGGTCTGGTAGATCTCCCAGAAATCTACAGAGATCTCCCCGCTTGTGCAAGGATGTTGACAGAGATCTTTGACACAGCTCTCTTGAATGGAGAAATTTTGCACACAGCGGTTTTGTATGTAGCATAAGGAATGTTTTTCGTTCATCTTTCCCGTATGGAGATCGTCTAGTTTTGAGATCCTGTGTAATATCTTTACAAAGATCAAAGACCCTGTATGAAGATCTGTCGGAAAAATCTGTTCTAGACAGACTTCATGGAGTCAACTGAGAGACCTCACAGAGAGTTTTCACAAGTGTTTAAAGAGATGCCTTGCAAACCGGTCTTGGAAAGTTTGCAAAAAGATCACAGGTACCTTGTAAGGGACCTTTTATTGAGATCTTGTATAGAGTATAGACTGAGTATAGAGCATAAAGACCTTGTACAGAAACAAACTTGTAATCTTGTGCAGCAATGCTGAACGGGGATCTTCTATAGAGATCTTGTCCGGAATGTCCTGGCACAATTCTATATGCGGAGGTCTTCTATAGCGATCTTGTGTAAAAGCTGAGATCTGCAGAGAACCTTGCCAAGAGATTTGTGAATCTTGAGAGAACCTTCCCTTGTGACAGAGACTTTCCAAGAAGGTCGTCTATAATCTATACATATTGGTTCCAAGGGACCTACACTGTCTTACACAAAACCTCGTTGCATCTCCTTACATCTCCTTACATCTCCTTACACTATTCTTCAATGCCATCCTTATCCTTACATTTTTCTTCTGTGGCAGTCGGGCCTTTACAATGGGACCTGGCGGGCGCTTGCCACCTGGCCAAACCTCAGCACAAGCCAGGCCGGATTCCAAACTACTTCAGGGATACATCAAACACAATCTCTCCAGTTCGCTCATATTTTCTACATCCCTCTTCATCTGTCCAGACCTATCTGCATCTGTCTTCATCTGTCTACATCCCTCTTCATCTGTCCAGACCTATCTGCATCTGTCTTCATCTGTCTACATCCCTCTTCATCTGTCCAGACCTATCTGCATCTGTCTTCATCTGTCTACATCCCTCTTCATCTGTCCACGCCTGCCTGCATCTGTCTTCATCTGTCTACATCTCTCTTCATCGGTCCAGACCTGTCTACATCTCTCTTCATCTGTCTACATCTCTCTTTATCTTTCCACACCTGTCTGCATCTGTCTTCATCTGTCTACATCCCTCTTCATCTGTCCAGACCTATCTGCATCTGTCTTCATCTGTCTACATCCCTCTTCATCTGTCCAGACCTATCTGCATCTGTCTTCATCTGTCTACATCCCGCTTCATCTGTCCAGACCTGTCTGCATCTGTCTTCATCTGTCTACATCTCTCTTCATCTGTCCAGACCTGTCTACATCTGTCTTCATCTGTCTACACCTCTCTTAATCTTTCCACACCTTTCTGCATCTGTCTTCATCTGTCCACATCTCTCTTCATCTGTCCAGACCTATCTGCATCTGTCTTCATCTGTCTACATCTCTCTTCATCTGTCCACGCCTGCCTGCATCTGTCTTCATCTGTCTACATCTCTCTTCATCTGTCTACATCTCTCTTTATCTTTCCACACCTGTCTGCATCTGTCTTCATCTGTCTACATCCCTCTTCATCTGTCCAGACCTATCTGCATCTGTCTTCATCTGTCTACATCCCTCTTCATCTGTCCAGACCTATCTGCATCTGTCTTCATCTGTCTACATCCCGCTTCATCTGTCCAGACCTGTCTGCATCTGTCTTCATCTGTCTACATCTCTCTTCATCTGTCCAGACCTGTCTACATCTGTCTTCAT
This sequence comes from Symbiodinium kawagutii, assembly GCA_009767595.1. NCBI lineage: Eukaryota > Dinophyceae > Suessiales > Symbiodiniaceae > Symbiodinium > Symbiodinium kawagutii. The sequence goes on along the minus strand of VSDK01000721.1, from coordinate 22,753 downwards.
CTGTCTACACCTCTCTTAATCTTTCCACACCTTTCTGCATCTGTCTTCATCTGTCTACGTCTCTCTTCATCTGTCCAGTCTGTCTGCATGTGTCTTCATCTGTCTACGTCTCGCTTCATCTGTCCAGACCTGTCTGCATCTGTCTTCATCTGTCTACATCTCTCTTCATCTGTCCAGTCTGTCTGCATGTGTCTTCATCTGTCTACACCTCTCTTAATCTTTTCACACCTTTCTGCTTCTGTCTTCATCTGTCTACATCTCTCTTCATCTTTCCACACCTGTCTGCATCTGTCTTCATCTGTCTACATCTCTCTTCATCTGTCCAG
>VSDK01000721.1:17860-19584 GCA_009767595.1 Symbiodinium kawagutii | reverse complement strand
TGCATCTGTCTTCATCTGTCTACATCTCTCTTCATCTGTCCACGCCTGCCTGCATCTGTCTTCATCTGTCTACATCTCTCATCATCGGTCCAGACCTGTCTACATTTCTCTTCATCTGTCTACATCTCTCATCTTTCCACACCTTTCTGCATCTGTCTTCATCTGTCTACATCTCTCTTCATCTGTCCAGACCTATCTGCATGTGTCTTCATCTGTCTACATCTCTCTTCACCGTTCCACACCTGTCTGCATCTGTCTTCATCTGTCTACATCCCTCTTCATCTGTCCACACCTGTCTGCATCTGTCTTGATCCGTCTACATCCCTCTTCATCTGTCCAGACCTATCTGCATCTGTCTTCATCTGTCTACATCCCTCTTCATCTGTCCACACCTTTCTGCATCTGTCTTCATCTGTCTACACCTCTCTTAATCTTTCCACACCTTTCTGCATCTGTCTTCATCTGTCTACATCTCTCTTCATCTGTCCACGCCTGCCTGCATCTGTCTTCATCTGTCTACATCTCTCTTCATCGGTCCAGACCTGTCTACATCTGTCTTCATCTGTCTACATCTCTCTTCATCTGTCCAGACCTATCTACATCTGTCTTCATCTGTCTACATCTCTCTTCATCGGTCCAGACCTTTCTACATCTCTCTTCATCTATCTACATCTCTCTTCATCTGTCCACACCTGTCTGCATCTGTCTTCATCTGTCTACATCTCTCTTCATCTGTCCACGCCTGCCTGCATTTGTCTTCAACTGTCTACACCTCTCTTAATCTTTCCACACCTGTCTGCATCTGTCTTCATCTGTCTACATCTCTCTTCATCTGTCCACACCTGTCTGCATCTGTCTTCATCTGTCTACATCTCTCTTCATCTGTCCACGCCTGCCTGCATTTGTCTTCAACTGTCTACACCTCTCTTAATCTTTCCACACCTGTCTGCATCTGTCTTCATCTGTCTACACCTCTCTTAATCTTTCCACACCTTTCTGCATCTGTCTTCATCTGTCTACATCTCTCTTCATCTGTCCAGACCTATCTACATCTGTCTTCATCTGTCTACATCTCTCTTCATCGGTCCAGACCTTTCTACATCTCTCTTCATCTATCTACATCTCTCTTCATCTGTCCACACCTGTCTGCATCTGTCTTCATCTGTCTACATCTCTCTTCATCTGTCCACGCCTGCCTGCATTTGTCTTCAACTGTCTACACCTCTCTTAATCTTTCCACACCTGTCTGCATCTGTCTTCATCTGTCTACATCTCTCTTCATCTGTCCACACCTGTCTGCATCTGTCTTCATCTGTCTACATCTCCCTTCATGTTTCCACACCTGTCTTCATCTGTCTTCATCTGTCTACATCTCTCTTCATCTGTCCAGACCTATCTGCATTTGTCTTCATCTGTCTACACCTCCCTTAATCTTTCCACACCTGTCTGCATCTGCTTTTATCTGTCCATATCTCTCTGTCTGTCCACACCTGCCTGCATCTGTCTGCATCCGCATATGTCTACATCTGTCTTAATCTGCATCTGTCTTAATCCGCCTACATCGGTCTGCATCTGCCTACATCTGTCTCGTCCGTCTGCTGACTGCTGACTACATTTGTCTACATCTGTCTGCACAGGTCTGCATCTGCCTACAGCTGACTACATCTGTGTATATCTGTCTGCATTTGTCTACAGCTGTCCAGACCTATCTACATCAAACTACA
>VSDK01000721.1:7860-12860 GCA_009767595.1 Symbiodinium kawagutii | reverse complement strand
AAACAGCCAGCAAAGGCCAAGGCCAAGGCTAGGCGTTTCCGTAGCAGCAAGCTTGTCAAGGTACCGCACTCCAAAGATGCACCAATTGACTCCCAAAGAGCGCCAGGCGAGGTCACTGCTGTTCCTGGTACTGCCTATGCTCACAAGCCACAGTAACCCAGCTGCACTGAGGATCCTCACATCCCAACCGCCTGCGCGCGTAGTTCACTCTCTCAATTCGTTTCAGTCTGACGAGAAACAAAGCAAACAGGTTCCAAGTCCAATGGGACGATAAATACCAATAGACTTCACCGTTCCAGAGCAGTCACATTTGATCCGAGACAGCTTGAGCCAAAGCTCCGACGCTCAAGTGTAAAGGCACATTGCAACACCACCTGGGCGGTGAGGGTCCGCTCATTTAGGAGCGCCTGCACGACTGTTCCCACTCCGCAATCCATTCTCTTCAGGTGAGACAACGAGTCTCAATAGAGTTCCACGTCCAAGCTGGCCAAAAAGCACCCTGAGAAGTGAAATCACCGTTACTGTAGTGACCAGAGCAGCTCGCAACGCCATGGCACCGGCCGCGCGCGCAGGAACACTCCTGTGAGCAAACCTGCATCCCACCCCGCCCCGGGATAGCCATTTAGGCTAAGTGAAACGGCTGCGGAGATCCGCCCGAAAGCAGATCAAGGCCCACTTGACCTAGCGCTGCTAGAAGCAGCAGACGAACGCCCGCTGGCAGGAGGGCGGCGGACTTTCCATGTCCACGACAAGTACTCTTGCTTGGCGATGTATCCATTATCTCTCAACTCACCAATCCTGTACCAAGCATCATTGATGGGATACCTGCTTTGTCGAGTGATGTCCTGGAACCAAGCTTGGTGAAAATCATGGTTATTTTGGCCATGAGGCGTCCACATAAGTGTGTCAAAGGCCGTCACAGCTTGCTCAGGGACAGCAAACACGCCATCCTGAGTGAACAATCTCACTAGATTGCTCTTAATGGAGTCCTCGCAGTTCAGGCCCTCAAACAAGTAGTCGCCATACCTTGCCAAGACATCCATGGGAGTGTCCATTCCTAAAGTGGCACCAATGGACATGAGTTTCCCAGGAGTCACCGACATTAGATCCCAATTACTTGGGACATAATTCTCAATTCGGTCATCCTCAAATTGGGGCGCCTGGCCTGCTGTCGCCTCAGCGTCAAGATTTGGAGCCCTCACCTCAACGTGCAGGGTGGTAGGGTTCAAGCGGCCCGCGAGAAGCTCAAGCATATGACTGGCCAACAGACCAGAGCCAACAAGCTTACGAGTCAAGGGAAATCTAGTTCCGCCGCTGACATGCTGTTTGATTTCTGGGACCTCTGCTTTTCCTTGCTCTATGAACAGCACACTGCAGGGATCCTTGTCATGCTCTTTTTCCTTGACAATCCGGCCATCTCGCGAAAACATGGCATCCTGCCATGATCCCTTGAATCGGAGCCTCCTGGCATTAGTGAGAACAACCTGGAGGAAGGCCAAAGGGAAGTATATCTTTGTGTTTCGAAAGGGCAAGTTGCCTTTGGAGATTACAGACTCGACATCATGTAACATCACAAACGACTGCATTGTAGAGGCCGCCCTGCTTTGAGGATTAATGACCCCTCGATGTCTTCTTGAGGGCCTGGACCGCACCCGCCAGCTCCGTGATCTAGCTCTTGTACCAAAATTGAAAATCTGCAAAGAGCTCCCATTCTGTGAACTGACGCACAAAGCTAATGTCCTGGACCCCTGATAAAGAGATGCAATAAGTTCCGCCACCGGGACAAGGCTATCACTGAGACCAGCAATGACATCAGCCTTTTGCAGGACAGCTCCTGGGTCGTTGAGGCGCTTTTCCAGAGTACCTCTGACCATGGTCTGTTTGTACATGGAGGAAGCGCACGAGAGGCGCAACACAATCGGAGCCATAGGCCATTCAGGGGGCAGCGAACTGAGAGCTTCTGGGGGTGGGATAGCTCTAGCCGCGGTCTCATTATATTCACCTTCCTGAAGGGAAGGTCGTGTGAAGCTGGCAAAATTCCGAGCATTTTCCAACCACCGCTGCCTCTCTGTATCGTCCGCAGTATCCCACGAAGGGTAGCCCACCTCTGTGTCCACCTCCTTGATAATGGGGGGGAGTTTCCGAATTTTGATCAGCTGAAACCTCCGTGCTTTAGCTTTCCCCTTGTGTTTCCTCTTATTATCGCCCGCCCCCTCAGCATCTGTTCCACAAGAAGACATTGACACATCAGAGGCCTCAGCGGTGGAAGAAACATTATATGTCAACACCGCATCTTGTGGGTCAAGGGGACGGACTCGCCGCCCACTATGCCAGGAGTCACTGTTCGCAGGCAATCATCACCAAGGCCACTGGGTTTTGGGCGCTGGTTGCCCAGAACAGCCTCCTCGGTTGCAGCCTTTGGCGCGATTGCCCATGAATCATAGAAATGTCCTCGATGCAGGGGCCACATGACATGGGCCTTGTTATTTGGGTAGAAGACTCTTTCAGGCAAGGTTCGATCAATGCGCAACAGATAACAGCCAGGGTCGTGGCTTCTCGGGCGCACTTCCCACAAGGCTTGTCTCTGATTGTCCAGCCCATAACCCCACAAGAGACCCACAAAACGGCCTCCAGGGAAACACCAATGATCCAAAACATGAGGTTGAAAGTTGCGTGCTTCGACTAACATCAGGTGTAGCCTCAAAATGTGGCGGCCCTGTGGGGAATTGCTGGCCCATCCTAATGCCAATGGAAGAGGACCCCCACAGATCCTATTGCCGCAGAGTCTACCTCGCATTGCCTCGTCTGAGACGATATGCCGGTCAAATTGGTCCGCTCTCAGTGACCCCAAGTGAGTCAGTGTCAACGCGCCCAACTCCAGTCTGTAGCACAGCAATGACCTGAGCCATACCTACCAGCCCTCTCATGTCCACAGGAGACAATATGATGGTGGCACCTATTGCCCGTGAAAGACCAACGTTAGCACGGGCATACGCCTCAAAGTTCTGTGGGCCACTATATCGATCGTTACCTGACAGAAAGGAAACATCTGATTGGATCAGAAACGATCTACAGCACGTAGCCCCAGCTAGCTTGACCGTGTTTTCCACTTTGAGTGGGACGTGCGTCAGGCACCGCGAGGACGAAGCAGAAGACCTCTGTAGGCCAACTGCTCTCGACTTGCCCTGGGTTGACTTTCCTTTGTTCGATCCTTTGGCCTGCCCATCCACTTCTTCCTCCGGCACAAACGCTGGGTTGGGGGTCTGAGGTGGGAGGTTTGGTCGAATCGTCGCTGCATTGCTCAACACACTTCTTTGGTGATTTGTGTTAGTCATCAATAGTTGCCCCGGAGTGCGACCTGGTTCAAATGAAGCAAAAAATGGCACAAAGTCCATCATAGCGTGCGCACAAGTATATGCTGCGGTAACAGCTTTGGCAGACTCCCTTGGACGGTGGCCTCCAGGCATGGCTTTCTCCTCAGAACTTCTCCTTCTCCTCTTATCCGCATCATACCAATAAATGAAGCGGAAACCGTGTGGCTCATTTCTGGACTCATTATGCGCGCCTGTACCAAAAACCCATTGTTCACCTTGGTCTGTGGCAGTGACACTCACTAGGTCTTGATAGAAGGCGCCCACCAGACTTTCATAAACCGTACCAGTAACCCTGGAGGTAGTAGGAAACATAATGGACCAAGCGCGGGGTCCACCTGCTGCAGCAGAGGCTGAACAAGCAACGGCAAGGGTAATAGGGGAATGTGGCAAAGCTATTAGTGCTCCCAGTGCAAGTAGCATGCCTACCGGAGAGTCCAACTTGAGAGTAGCCGCGCGAGGAAGCTGTTCACAAATCCATGAAGCAATGGTCGGGTCATGCGCATGGGAGGGTCCATGGGTACTTCTCCATGATTCAAACACCGAGTTCTTGGAGATCTCCTTGACATGCTGTAATAAGTCAAACCTGTTGACTCCTTCACAGTGATCCACTAGTCGACTAGGAGCAATGCTAAATGTAGCCGGAGTAAAGGTGCTGCTGGGCGCTTTGAGGCCTATGGGGAGCTTCATCAATTCAGATCGGAGTTCAATGGCCTCTCTGTTCCGACTGTCAACCCCACCTGGCGCCTGGCGCCCATCCCCAACAAGAACATACAAGCAAGGTATTTCAGGCGCAGCAGCAGCCACAGCACTTTTGAATTCCACTGCTTGCTGTGCCTCCTCATGGATCATCAGACAGCTGTTTGCAACACGCGTCCCAAATTCATGAGGGAACCCATCAAGGCGTTCGTAAATAGCGCCAATCGTGGCAATGAGCACCCTACCATTGCTCAGTCTCGAACCAGCTTCTCTTGTTTTGACCTCAATACCTGCGCAGGCATCCCCAAGCTCCTCCAGCTCCTTTTGGGAACACGTGCGTACGAATTTTTCTTTGATGGTCTGAGGAAGATGTAGCCTGACAATCATGGCTGCAATGGCTTGTCCTGCCGGATTTTCTCTGCTGGCAACCGTAAACTTGGCACTGCCAGGGGTGGTAAGTACCAGCCATGCAAGAAGGAATACCACAGAGGTCGGTGGTGACCACCTCCCTCTGGCTTTCGGCTTGTGTTTCTGCTTCACCACACCTAAAACTGGCGCACCCGAAGTTGCCCCCGCTAAGTACACAACTGAGCGCTATCACCTGATGCTCGCTGACTTTTATGCAGTGGCTGATCGACGTAGTCACACGTGGCCGGAACAGAGTAGGTATTACCCGCGGCAGCATCAGAAACGACATCTCCTTTGGGCGTATGGGCGTGACAATTCCCGAACCCCAGAGTGGATTGTCATACCTACTGCCACAGGGTGGAAGCTGCATCACCGGTTCTGGAATAAACAAATGTCCAGCAACGAAGGCCAGTCGTATGTGGCCTGGTCCCTGGGCAAAAAACATTTTTATGACAGCTGGCGAGCTGAGCCCCGGCACCGCAACTTAGTTGCCACACATGCAATTTCTGCATCGCCACAAGT
>VSDK01000713.1:0-32696 GCA_009767595.1 Symbiodinium kawagutii | reverse complement strand
AAAGTACAGTAATATACATGTGGCTCACACTGCAGTCCTATTCACATGTGACTTGCATTGTGTACAGCACGCAGTCTATCTCCATCGTCATCACAGTAAAGGTCTGTCTCAGCCAGGCTGATGGACGATATTCCATTACATGCATCATTTACGATACTGCATTTATGCACTACATGTATTGCATTACTTGCATTGCTTGCATGGATGAACACATGCACAAATGCATGCACACACTCGCATATTGCAAGACATACATACATGTATATATTCATCCACTACATGTTGCGTATGCACACGGGTCCTTACACGAGTATCATGCGTACGTGCATGCTTACATGGCAGTACGTTGGTTTGTGTCCTCAGATGGCATTACATTTACATTGGATTACTTTACGATCTTTAAGCACGCATGCCTTACATTTCAATTTCGCATACCATACATTCACACACACACACCAAGGACAATACCAACATATACAAACCATCCACCCCCTACAGGCCCTACATACTGTCCACAATCACATCCATTCCCACGGACATACATCCGCCCATGCCATGCACATAGCTGGACGAACAAACACAACTAGACAAATAAAAAACAATGAGCACACACACACATATGCGAACAAAGAGTGTGTTGGAAAAGAATACAAACCCATATGACACAAATCAATGACATAAGGACCAGCAACCACGAAGGACACATCAATGAATACACGTCACTCGCGACCATCAATGACACATCAAGGAGGCCACAGCTGAGATCCAACGTGACGTTGACGTTGTTACTGCAGCACCTTTGAACCCGGATCTGTCACCGTGAACTTCGCGCGAGCGACATGAACTTCAATGTTTCACCAGCCTCAGTGCTGTCAAAGTGCCAGAATGCCACCCGAAATCTAGGAAATCATGGAGAATATGATGGAAATAGGTTTTAGATGGTTATAGGGTATGGCTCCAAATCCCTGAAGATAACAGAACTTGGCTTGTGATAGCTGTTGCCGAGCATCCGGAATTTTCGAAATCTGCATGTGGTGCGGCAGTTCTTCTCCGCTGGGCATGAGCCTCGCCCATGGGTAGGAGCTTGCAAAGTGGGGTCAGCATTGGCCGGGCATCAGTTCTGCAATTTTATAGTGACCACTTGGTAAACAACAAACATGGTAATTGCAATTCTCAAATGAATGCTGCCCACTAGGCTGGACCGGGGTGCAGGTCAAGACCAATGACCGAACATGATCGAATACTGTCTGTCAATTGCACATTGCAACTGACGGTCAAACTTGGGAAATCAAGAAAAGAAGCGCGCAAACACACTGAACCAATGTCATAATCCACAACTGTCCTAGGTCCTAGACGAGATAATTTTTTTGTACTGGGACGGTCAGCTACTCATTTCCATTCCCAAGTGCAGTAGCCCAGTTTTTCACTTTGATTGATACTCTCTATTACTCTTCTGCCAGGTTTTCTTCTACAACACACCGTTGAAGCCAGGCCACACTAGGGTGGGCTCCACGTTCTTAGGAAAGCAACGGATTTCCTTCAACCGCTCAATGACATCAGCACAAAGAGCCTGACCTCAGAACTTTTACAAGTTTCCTTGTCTGTTGCATTTTTGGTCGCAGAGCGCTTTGCATTCAAAGGCAATGCGCCTGCATGTTGATGTGAACCAATGGATCTGTGCTGGTCCACCACTCTAGTTGTCAGATTGTTCTTGCGGTATCTTGCGGTTCCTCTTGTAGTCCACTTTAATATCAGCCTCCATCTTTCAACACTTTCTTGGGCGCAGCCCCCTTTCAGCCGATTAGCATGGTGACTTAAAGCCCTCAAGGGGCCCGGAGTTTATCTCATCCAATAGATTCCAATTTGACACATCCGGGCACACATGACATGCCTCCTGCGTGCTTCGAGCTGGGAATGGACAATATTGAAGCATGTCGGATAGCAACATGGGGACCAGCTGCAACACTGAACTGTTGATATATCGTTGGATGTGGCACCGATAGCTGCCAGCGATCTGTATGTGCGAATTTGTCTATCTACCGATCCTTCGGTCGATCTATCAATCATGATCTACTGATCTATACCTATCAGAAAACAAGTGACTGCTATGGAAACGACTTTCAATAGCCGACCTGCACTATCATTATAGGTTTCAGCCCCTTGGCAAAATGTCTATAATTGATTTACATCGACTCTACGCGGTCACCTCAGCGCACAAGCCCTTAAGTAGTGAAATGATCCTCTGACACTGTCTGAGAGCTGTATAACATGTGGCTATGGCATTCCAAAAGTAAACAAAGCCCGGATACTTGGTCATACGGCGTAATTACGCAGTACAATGCATGCAAAGCAATACAATACGTACCATACCGTGCCATCATATGTAAATGTATACTACATACATGATCCCGAAGGACAATGAAGGACAATTACACATGTATACACCCAGCACCAACTAGTGTGGCCCTAACCACTTGGCCATGGGCCAATCGACCAGAATCTGACCGTACCTGCCGATTGATCACTGTGACATCAACACGAAGTATTGCGGTTTCAATGAGAGCAAGAACGCGAAGTACATTCAAAAGAAAGTGTAAGGCCAATGTTCCTGGATTATTCCACTGCAATCACCACTTTAGCTGTGTCACTCAAATCGAGGTTGTCCAGCTGGACATCTTCATCGCTTCCAAAATCTTTGACAATTAACGAGCTGCAAGAAGTGGTGGCCTGCCAGCGTAGCATGCTTATGGCAGGTGTGACCTGGGTTTGTCCATAAATAATGATGACATCAAACAACCATGCAACAGTATGTTCATGTGTGTGTGTGCACCTACCTATTGTCAATGGACCAATATTATCTTCTTGCCAGGGTTGCTGAAGCTTTTGGGGGCGCGAGCGGGAGCGGCAAAAGGCTTGTCAACAGTCGCCACCAAAAGAATGTGTCAAGATGGGCAAGCGAAGAATTCAACGACAAGTCGATCTTCAGAAGCGCAATGCAGTTGGAGCGGGAGGTCTTGGTAGATAGATGTAGGATGATGTAGGTAGGTCGTAAGTTTTGGCGTTCAGAGAAGATCTGCGAAGGTAATCAGTAATTATCGAAATTTCTCCACACCCTTTGACAGCATTGTGGGTGCAAGAGACGGTAATAGCAAATGTATTGAGTGAAAAGTATCATGAGATCCCACCGAGGCACAACGTCAAGCAAATAACCAGCAAATCTTGGCGGAGGAAATGGCCAATCCACTCACACCATAAAGCCCCCTAATTATATAGCAAACCCCGGCAACATCAACCACTGCAGTTTGACAAACATGCACGCATGATGAACTCCGGGCATGGAGGAAATGCGTCCGTTCTGTGCACACCATCAAAGTGACGAAATGATGGATGTGTGTATGATGCGTGCAGTCATCGAAGGTGGTCTTCCAAAGGCTCAAGGCGATCATCTGACCAATGCAACGCTGCAGCCAGGAACAGAAAGACGGTAGCTGCCAGGACACGAATGTGGAAGCTCACAGAAGCCCAAGGTGCCAAACAAAACGCACACCTCCCAAACAAAAATAAATAGAGGATAATAGGTGCGACGTCAGCATACAACTCTCATGGAATGCCGTACTGCCTCCGGCCTTGCCCTGCAATCTTGGCACAGGTCATGCGGCCTACTTGAAGCTTTCGCAGAAATGGTGCGTGAAAGATTTTCAAAGCATCCAGGCAGTCCAAGGGTGTTTCGGGGCCCGACAACCAGCCAAAGGCTTTGGAAGCAAGATGGCAATTCGAAAATGGGAGCGGCCCAATGCTGTTCGCGAGCAAAGGCCAAAGTCTCGCATGTCCAGTGCTACAGCCACTGCAAGAAAATGCAAAATTTGGCAGAAGTCTTGAGCAGTCTTGAACCATTTTTTTGGCAAATCAGCTAGCTATTTTTGTCCTTTTCTGTTCTCATAGCTGGTTTGCTCTCTTCAATCAGCCTCCCTCTATGCATTTGGCAAATCAACACTGGCTTGATATTTTGATCTCGTCAATTTGTCCTGCATTAGCATGGCTCGCTGCATAGCTGCACATGGCTCGCTGCCACAGCAATATTATATGCAATATTCAATATATTCAATAAATAGTGCTGACAATGCCCCACAACATGGAAACTCCCGGGCAGCCTCAGCGCCACCAGAGTTTGTTGCATCACCTATATACATCTGCAGGGCTGAATCTTTCGGGGTCACACATTCGTGTCCTTGCACCCTAGGACGAACAGGTCAGCAGCCAACACAACAGCAAAGCCATGCAAAGCCCCTAAATGTCCACGCTTTGGCAGGTTTTGCCTTGACAGTGCTTGGTGTTGCAAAGCGCTTTGCACGGGCGGCCATCTTCTCCTCTTCTGTGAGGGAGGCTGAAGCGGAACCTGGATCCTCAGGGTTCAAGTTCGCTCTCCCGATCTTCCCAAGCCCAAGATCGCTAATTCTCAGATTGTCCTGTTGTGTTAAATAGACACATGCAATATATTTGGTATGGCACGATTACATTTATTTCCTCGATCTCACAGTGTCTAAGTCAATTCATCTTCATTCCCCCATCTTTCTTATCTTTCTTCAATTCTCCTCGGTGTCCGAAAAGTCCCCTCGCCTCTCATTTTGGGGTGATCTTCCTTACCTCCCTCTGCCCCTCTTAGTCCCCTCTCCGGTTACCTCAGTGCCCTCGCCCCGTCAATTCTCCAAGTCCGATTTGTCTCCATGGATTTCCAGCTTCGCCTTGGTTTCCCTCAACATCGCAGACCACCAGGAGCATATCAGCTTCATCAAACACAACTTTCATCAACTTTCCAACTTGGCTTCTCGCGATTTCTCAGCCCGAGCTCCCGCCTTGTCGTCGTGCGCGCCCCAGCCGTCGTCTACCGGAGCATCCCAGCCGCCGACGTCTACAGGAGCGCCCCAGTCGTCAGCAACACCCCAGTCACCCACCACAGGACTGTCCCAGGAGGGCTGAGCGTCACCAGGCTCAGCGCTACGCTGTTTGGGCTTCGCCCTCAAGTTGTACTCGCGCCAGAGTCGCACACCGTAGCGTAGCGGGTCTTGTAACAACATCTGCACTGGCGCAAAGACTTCCTCATTCCTCCGAAAAATCAGATCCAGCCTAAGTTTCCAGCTGCTTGGCATCAGCCAGACTAACAGCCCCCAACCGCGGCTCACGCCTGACAGAACCAACTGCAAGAAAAAAATGCAACTTATTTTGCTGCTTTGATCTTCTGAGATGAGATCGTAAGACTTGAGCAACCAGCCGGGGCCAAGCTGACCACTAAGATTTCCATTCCCAAATGGTCGACCTGTACTGTCTTGTTGAAACACAGGGAAAATAAGTGCTGATTGCACCATCGCTACTATGAGTATCCATGGCTCCACCACTCACATCGCACTTTGCAGCTCAAGCGCCGGGCACACCTTAAAGCACAGTCCTTCCATTGCTCAGGACCAAAGTTTTCTGGGATTTCGCGGCGCCGCTCGGGTTTCGGTTTCGGCTTCGGAACTTTAACCTGAGCTTTGATTTTTGCAGTGCCAGGTGGCCAGAGGAATTATTTTGTTGCTGGCCGGTTGGTATGGCCCACAATGTCCCCCACGAAGCCAGCCAAGAAGTGCAAAGCTACAGTCTAAGAGCGTACCATATCATAAACGGGCGCTACCCTGACTTACTGTTCCAAAATTGCCAAAACAAAAATTGGTGCGTATAACATCTGAGAACACCCCAAATGAAAGTAAGGCTAAATGGGAGACTGTTCAAGATCTTTCAAGAACAAAAAGGCGTGGCTCATTTCCTGAATCTGTGTGTGCGCACATCCAAACCCCATGGCTCTGGACAGCATGGCACCTTGTCTGGTTTCTTTGGCTCCTTCAGGGCTGCACAGCTAAACAATAAGCACAAACAGTGCCTAAGTTACAAAACGTGCAATTCGGTTTGGTTTACACCAAGAGCATGCACTCAAACGATCTGCTTCAATCATGGGCCTGGACTTCCATCTCGTCGAAAAAGTAACCTTTCTTTCCCTTGCCTTTGCCTGCCACTCCAAGTTTCATGTCTGGCCAGTTCAAAATTGCACAGTCAGCGGGGTCAAATCTCTACTAATCAGGGTCAGTCATCATGCAAATCCTTTCTGATGAAGTGTCCTAGGGTTAAAGCTCCAGGGAGTTCCAGGGTGGCGACCAGGTATCCATCTATTTGGCCTCCGAGGGGTTCAATGAAAACGCCAGGCCTTTCATGACGCTTGGGCCTTCGTCGGAGTCCTGGTTCAACGACCCAATGTGAGTTTTCGAACTCAAAGCAGGGAAAATCAGCAACAACGTGTAACAACGTGTAACGGAATGTAACGAAACAAAGACATAGCAAAGACAACCTGAGCTGCTGCCAGGTGTCTGAGTCATCGTCTCTGCACTGGCGTTCCACGAATAACCTTAAGAAATCCTCATGGAAACCAAAGGCGCCGTTGATCTTGTGATGAAGGAGTCTGAGTCGGGCTCCCTTCTCGCCCAAAACATCTCGAGAATTTCGACAAACAACGACGATCTCCACGTTCTTCACTTCGGCGGAAGCATTAGATGGTTCTCCCTTGTCTTTGCCCTTGCCCTTGCCTTTGCCAGCGTAAATTAAAGAAAAGTCGCATGCCACGCGCACTTTGCAAAAGTTGTGCTTCAGTTGCTCCTTGCGGTGGGAATCCAGCTCTTCAAAGGTTTGTCTTAGTTCGTGAGATCCAGCAGTCCCAATAATGCACATCAAATAGCAACCATGAATTCGTGTATCGAAACCATTGATGAGAATCGTGCAAGTAATGTAATTACATAGCAAGGGTCAGAGTCAGCCACTCCGAGTCAGCCACCCCGATGCAGCGGACCCCTAGGTCTGGAACCCGGAAAGTACAAGCTAGCCACCCCCAAAACGTCAGAGTCAGACACCCAGGTACACATGGTGGGGTTTGGTGCTCCTGAAAAGACAAAAACGGTCACAATGAGTCAAAACAAGAGTCACCAACCCTGAGCAAGAAAGTCATCAACCCAGAGCAGGACGGTCAACAACCCAGTGGGCGACCGTGTCAAATTTCAACCATTGCAATTGGCTGAACATTTTTGGGAAAGAAAAGCAACCTTGAAGCAAAAGCATTTACTAGTTCATGGGTAATTGTAGTAACTATTGTATACAAGTGAATTCACCGGTTTTGCTTAGTGTCCCGCCAGGCAACTGCAAAGAACCCCATTGTTGTAGACAAGTCAAATTGGCCAGGGGGCGGTAGCCAAAAGAAATCGTGGGTTTTGATCCATGTATGGTAAGAAGATGCAAGAATCGTGGGTCGTGGTCGAAGGGCGGGACACTGAGCAAAGCGAGTGAAAATATACGGTAACTAATATTGCTCATCATCACCATCGCCATCGCCATCGCCATCGCCATCATCATCATCATCATCATCATCATCACATCGTCATCGTCATCGTCATCGTCATCGTCATCGTCATCGTCATCGTCATCGTCATCATCATCATCATCGTCATCGTCATCGTCATCGTCATCGTCATCGTCATCGTCATCGTCATCGTCATCGTCATCGTCATCGTCATCGTCGTCGTCATCATCATCATCATCATCGTCATCATCACCGACCAGCATACTCCAAATAGTAATTGCCAACGAGTCTAGCTGGCATCCCGAGGCATCACTAGTTGATTATCCAGAGCAGGCTGAACATCTGGGCGCCAATGGCCGAGCCCACCCAATGCCAAAACCAGTTCTTGTTGATTCCCAAGGTTGCACAGATTCCGTCGCGGGGTGTTGGACTCTGTCTGTTTTTAGGTTTGATTTTGACATTTGTAGGGTGATGGACGTTGACGTCGGGGGTGACGGGGGGTATATGGACACTTTCATTGGGTGATGAATTTGATCTATTTTGATCTACTCCCATGGATTACGTGACTATCATGAGCCACATTGTGTCCACATCCGGTTGTTTGCAGGTCCTTGATTACATCTGCCAGCTGCTGTTGGAAATAGTACGAACGGATCATGGCTGGCCCCCTGCTACTACAGCACGGTCATCCATGGGCTGGGCCTTGCCAGGGTAGGGTCGGAGGAATGAGGCAAAAGTCAGGGAGACAAATTATCCGTAGTTGTCCATGTCATGGTCTTTATCACGATCACGGTCACTGTCGGTTGATTCAATAACATGGGGATGATGCAGGAAGCAAACCTGAATCAGAGCCGAAATGCGTATGGCGAACCCTTGGAAACAGTTTCGCACCGCCTGTTGCACGCCGCAAGGTCCACAGAGATTTGCTGTTTGTAGACAACAAAGAGCCGGGAGGAAAAGGCAACACCATCACAAAGGCTCTGAGGTTCGTGACTTGTGAATTCTCAGCCCGGGGAAATCAAACAGGATGGAATCGCACTTGAATGCCCAAGGCTTAACATCTGCGGCAACATGCAAAAAGACCTTTTAAGAGCATAAAAAACATGGTCCCCAAACTTGGGATGGCCCATGGTTCCATCGCCTGAAGAACGTATATTGCAATCATTCAACCCGGCTGGGTACAAACACACACACACATCACCTGATCGATCGTGATTGAGTTCACCAGTTTACCTCAGAGTTTGGCTTTGCCTCTGAACTATCTCCTCCCTTGAGAGCAGGACACGATGGTAGATCGTCTCTCCAAACTTTTGCCGGCCTTCATGATTATGGGGACGTTGGACCTTACCAGATTCAGCAAGTGCTCAGATGTCAAAAATAAAACGGCCGCAAGGATTGGGATACCGAAGAAGCACTGGCAACAGCAACGATTAGTAAGAAGGACAAGAACAAACACGACATAAAAACAATATCAAACTCTGACACAGCGACAACAACCACAATGACAATCTCAGCAACGACAAAAGCGGCCACCACCACCACCACCACCACCACCACCACCAGCAGCACGAAATAGCACAAATGATAGCTTTACAAGCAGCCGCAGCCAGCGGCAATCAACATCAGTAAGGCTTGCAGCACCACCAGCACCTACAGCATCACCAGCGTGACCAGGATCATGAACAGAACAGTAACGGCGGCAGCAACAAAACGAACAACAACTGCCAGCTGGCGAAACAACTCACAAATGAACTTGGAATCCAGGTAGCTCCGCCATCTGTGGAATGAACAATGTGATACCAATGCATTCTGTCCATCATTGCATCATTGAATCACTTAGCATGCATGCACATTGGAACCAGCGAGTGGGAAAAAGTAAGGAGGAGAGAAGAGACAAAAAAGAGAGAACTGCATGTCCACAGTTCGAAAATATTTTGCTCCTGAGGAAAAACAAATGCTGAACCATCTCAGGCAAATGAATCTGAATCCAAACGATCTGGTTGCTATTGTGGAAAGCGGGTGAAGATGGATTAAGATGGATGAAAATGGATTCAGATACATGAAAATGATTGAAGATGGCGATTCCTTATCCTCCAGGTTGCTTACACTTGGCCCTTGGTCCCTCTGCTCCAAGGCGCCATCTCTCATTGTCCAGGTGAAGGACCTGGTGCGGCTGATAGGGGGTATCGATTGCCCGTGGCCGCTGGGAACCCGTTCTTACCAAGAAAAAATGAAAACTGCATGAGGGGCATGAGAGGCATGAAATAGAGGGTTCATGAGAGGGAATTCATCCGAACGGAAAATCGGAACGGACATATCTCTTTACAAATTGCAACCAGCTGGGGAATCCATTTCGTTTCGAGCCAGCGCAAGCTAAGAAGCACAGCGAGCAGAAAAAGGATCCTGGGGCAATCCCTAAGCTGGCCAGCACATGCCAGCACCACACAGGCGGCAAAAGTCGGGCACTTGGACTTGTATCCTTGGAAGACGCCGAGGCCCAGCTTGGTTGGGGGAGCTTCGTGTATTTTCACTCAAGGTGAACTTGACTCTTGACCTAACTTGCTTAGTTGGCATGGCTTTGCTAGATCCGACTGTGCCCAAAGGTGCAGAGACATCTTGACAGGCCTCTCTTTCAGCATATTGATGCCAGTTACCTGGAAACTTACCTGGAATAAAAGCACTTTGTTCCGGTGATTTCACTTCAGCCTGGATGGTCTGCATGCTTTGTCTGAGAGCTGGCAGCGGCATGGACCTTTCATACAGGACATGAATGCGCACCCAAGGGCAGCACCGTTTTTCTCATTGATGGCCTGAATTGCCTGAGTCGATGGTAAAGGAACCAGGGAAAACGTTGAAGATCGTTGAAGTTCAGATTCCAAACAAAGGTGATTTCATGATGATGATAGACAATGATAGTAAGTGATTTCATTCATAAGTGTTTTATCGATACATCGATAGTTGATAATTCCTGATAATTCATTGATAATCAAAAATAGCATAAAAGAACCACTACTCTTCTTACATTACATCTTCTTACCTTGCGGTGAATCTGACTTCAGGGAGTCTTGAACGAGGCGGCTGGCAATGCCGCATGCCTGCAAATGCTGGTGGGCCACAGCGGTGTGCTCATCGATTCAATCAACTTTAGTAGTTGTTTGATCCCGTGGTCACCAAAGATCGGCACCCAAATCATCACGAAGCAAAAGAAAGCTTATGAAACCTTATAACTTTTCACATTTCATGATTCTTTTGAACACCCTTTGGGCGGGTTTGTGGTCACAAAACCCCAAATTCCTGCTCTTGCACAGGAGGCCAAGAAGCTGGGTCGTCTTGGTAGCCATCGTATTGGCCAACCACGCAGTCCTATCACCAGCTGATGATTGAAATACCGTGATGATACATCACATTTAGAAGGACTGCAACTCCTACTGTTCAAGTAATACGTAGTTTTTAAAAACACATTGGATGCACTTGGATGCATCTAGATGCGACAGCAATTGATGCATCTTCTGTGTATTGAAAGCTGGGAAGCGCAACGCTGGCGAATTGAGCACAGCAGTAGCTCCACAGCTCCTCTCTTTTCACCTCTCGGAACTGTTTCAGAACCTGTGGCACTGCTGTGAGTGAAACTGCTTGGTGCATCTTGGTGCAACTTATGTTACAAGGCCTGTGAAAAATATCAGTCAACCAACCATAACCAACCCCAACATTTGGGGAAATGGAAAGTGCTTCAAGCATTTTCAAACCACCAGCTGAGAAACCTGGGGAAATTACTGTGGCTTCGGAAACCACTCTCACCCTGTAGCATGGGTTGATCATGATTAAGCCTGGCTAATCATGACTCAATCTTCAGAATGGCACTTTGGGATCACCTTGGTGATCCTTGGTGACAAGGCTTGACCCAAACCCAGGCCATCCTACGAAGTGCCTCACTTCGGATTCGAGTTTGGACTACTGACTGCTGGCTGGACTGGCTTTACCCAAAGAATCGTAGATATCATGGACATGTTCCATGCCTTTCTTGGTCAAACCGGTTTTGATGATGATTTAAAGTTCTTGGTGTGCTCGATTCAATCAACAAAATGCGCCCACAGTTTAGAGCACGAATCTCTTTGCTCTACGGATGGAACTGAAATGCTCGCAACACGCGCATTCCAAGAATTTCACAATCAACAAGCATGGAGTAGCATAGAAATTCATCAAGTTTCATGTTACGAAATCTGAGGCGCCATCCCGGATCCCGCTTGCCTTCACTTTCTCATCTCTCACATCTTCGGGGTCCAGACTCGCCTTGGAGGAACGTCTGCGCAACAAACAAGTCCACTAGGGATCCACGACACATCTGACATCCGATACTTCGTTTCCATATGTTTACATTGTGCCTGGCAACTTTCAAGCAAAAACCATGTCAGCAACATCAACAACAACGTCGACAACAAACAACGAACAACAAACAACCTGCCGCCACCACCGCAACCACCACGACGAACAACAATAAGGACAACAAACACGGCAGAAACAAACATCCAAGGAGGATCATAAGAACAAACAAAGCGGCGGTTGGACTCTCGCAACCTCTAAGTTGGAGATTTGTGCAACCTAATGGGACACCTCCTCTTGGCAACCCGGACTGGTGCTTCCATGAGAACTAGCCTCAGTCACAAGGCAGCGGACAAGGTGCTTTGATGGTTAGGTGTTTGGAGGAAGTCGGTCACCGGTCACCCATACAGCCGCACATATCACTCTGTCTCTGAAGTCATCTGTTCGTTACCCTCTTGGTGTCATTCCAACGCTTCGATTGAATCAACGCTTGGGGTCTCAATGGGCCTGGTTTTGTACTCAGTTTCAGACGTCAGCAACTGCAGCAAATGATTTTGCATCACATCCTTGGAATGCAGATCTCCATTGAGACCCTCCAGTTGGGCACACCAACAAGTGGAAGCCTCCGGGGCTCAGCCACGACATGTTTCAATTTCAGTGATTGAGCAAGGCTCCACTTCCCCCTAAACCACAGAAAACATCCTTTACTCTGCGATATCGAAACCACCAGCTTGGATTGGATTGCTCATCTGAACATGTCTATAAAACCATGATATCCATTGGACCTACAAATCCTTACAGTAGGTCGTCATAGCCAGTGCGACCATCAACATCTCCCAACGGGGATGCCTACTCTGGCAGCTCAAACTCTGCACTTTTTCTGTGCGGTCAATGGCTGTTGAATGTCAGAGGTTCTAACTTGAATGGTTGAAACTGAAAGTCATCACCAGTGTGACTCAGCTTCTCGTTGTGGACGCTCACATCCACGGCCACGGGATATGGAATCCAAATCCTCAGTGTCACTGCAGCTCTCTAGAAGACATCTTGTGGATTCTAGGGCGCTGTGTATATCCCTGAATTGGACTTACCAAACCTGCTCAGCCACTTTCATTGGGAACATTCCCTGATCATGTGGATTGAAGTGGTGTTTTTACAGGATGCTCCTTGGGCTGACTGACAAGTCGGCGACACGTGCGCCTCGAAGTGCACGTCACCCACAAGCTGTCACTAGATTCAAGTCAAGCAGTGCAATTGAGGAAATTGAGTGGATTCGGGTCACATTGAGAAGTCACATCACTGCACGGAACTGCAGTGGAAGAAAATCATGTCACATCACCCAAAAAAGTAAGACCGATTATTATGTAATTATATATTCTTCAAAACCATTCAAATCAGCATGGCGCAGTGCTAGCCCCTATGGTTCTTTGCTGCTCTATGAAGCGAA
The DNA here is from genome assembly GCA_009767595.1 of Symbiodinium kawagutii. Lineage (NCBI taxonomy): Eukaryota > Dinophyceae > Suessiales > Symbiodiniaceae > Symbiodinium > Symbiodinium kawagutii. The sequence goes on along the minus strand of VSDK01000713.1, from coordinate 19,557 downwards.
CCATCCATTCGATCCAAACATCAAAAATGTCTTTGCTATGATTGGAAACACTGTGCATACATTCTGGGGGATGGTGCTGCCACCTGTGGCACATAATTATGTTTCACTTGGTATGTCAGGGCTCAGCCCAGCATAGCTGTTGATCTAAATGGATCTAAATGGTTGTTGCACTTGGGGTCTTGGCTTGGGATCGGACAAGGCAGTGAAATGAGAGTTTGACATCCAAACCAATGCATCTTGTGACTATTACGACAGTGGCGCGATTCATGGACATCGTGGCGCATGTGTTTGGCCTTCCGGCATCCAGGTGCACAAAGCATGGGTTTGTTCACACTTGCACAGCGACAAAGCACCTCACCGGAGACGAGTACTCCTACCCTGCGCCTTTCACGAAATATTCACATCGGCTTAAGCCGAAATCAGTGCCACAACCAATAGAAAACAGATCACAGGAAAGGAAACAACGCATAGGCACATCACAGAATAATGTTCCCAAAACATAGAAATCCCAAAGAATTGACATTGTGCCAGTCTGTTTCGACCACGGGACCTGTGGGACCTCTGGGTGCCCCCACTTTCCAGGGCACCTGTGGAAGAACTCGATGTTTTGGGACAGGTGATAATCAGCTTCTGCCACCAGCGGTCCCACCACCTGGGGGCCGCCAAGAGCTGCCCGCTCCAAACCCTAGGGCCCTTGGGATATCTTGGGGTTCCGTATGGTTCCACTGATCTCACAGGGAAATCCTGTCAGCATCAACCCCCCAAAGACATGCCGAAACTGTTACCCAACCTGTGCACAGAGAGTATTTAGTAACATTGGGACGCCATTATGCACAAATCACGCACACCTAAAACGCGCACACCAACATATCAAATATTCTATCAGAGATTGCTATGTCATTCTATGTCATTCTGATATATTCTGATATCACACACGTGTTCTTTTTTGTTCTTTTGCCCGTTGGGCGTGCCAGGCCTTCTTCCTGATGCCTTGTCCGCTTTTGGGGGCATGCGTGCCAAGGGGTACACCGCGCCCACCATCAGAGGGTGTTATATAGCAAGGACGCTTCAAACAAACACACGTAAAACTTGCCCAGCATGTTTTGGTGTATCGTGGATTGAAGTCCTGAGTCCTAGGGGATGATCCACAGGCTGATCCACGGCAAGATGCCCAGTCCAATGCAACAGCGACTGACTCCAAAGTTCCACCACCTGCAGCAGTTGGCAGTTCTTGACCATTCTGAGCTCTCATGGATCATGATGTGCCCACATATAATATCCACATACGATCCAAATGTGACCCACATATGATCCACACACACACACGCACAGGCTCGCATGATCCACATATGTTCCACATGATGGACAAATGATCCACACATGAGGGACAAATGATTGACAAATGTATCCACTCGTGAAGGATCCAGTCGTGCTCACTATCTTCGTTCGGATTCGTATTGGGCCCCCCGTTAAGCAGCGAAGTTTTGATCGAGGCACACATCGTAGCGTTGGACAAGATGTCCAAGTGGTCGCAGGCCTCGATCGGGTACCCGGCGCAACGGCTCTTCTGGCCGCCTTATGGGTTGACATGTGACATGTCACTGTGACATATGATGATCACGTAGCGATATGTGACCAAAGTCTTCCTGAGCACGATCGAAGCACAGCAAACCATCTCAAATATGTTTATTTTTGATCAAATTCTGTGAGTGCAAACAACCTCATGCCAGTTTTGTTGAAGTCCAAAAAATGCTCTCCGGTTTACCTCTATGCCTGTCTGATCATCTGTAGGCATGTCCGAATCTTCAAAAGTTTTTTCCCGGCAGCTTTGGATCGAATTGAAACACATGTAACTACAGCAAAAAAACTAGGCATCTGAACTACCTCAACAACGTGCAAAGGAAATATCTCACACTTCGAGCCATGATGCAGTTGTACTTATTTATTTTCGTCATTATTCATCTACTGTCCATTTTTTCGGCCAAGGCTTTGCTGCGCACGAAGAAAAATCATATGTATAAATGCATGCATGCATACGTAAATTACATGTTACACGTTACATTTTCAAATTACATAGTACAACGCACATATTAGACCTTGTTTACACATTGCACACTGCACATACCATTACATTACGTTACATTACATTACATTGCATGGCATTGCGTTGCACTACACTGCACTACATTACATTACGTTTCTATAAATTACGTTGCATTACATTACACTCATTGCATTGCATTGCGTTGCATTGCGTTGCGTTGCGTTGCATTGCATTGCATTGCGTTGCATTGCATACATCATGTCTAAAATAATCTGCGGTGGACAGAAACATGCCGATGTTGAATGCATTTGAATGCGCACCTCCTTCAGCTCGGACTCGTTGACAAACCTTTGGTGCGCCTGCAGGGTCTCTGCGGGTGCTCTCTCCCTCTCTCTTCGTCGAAAATCGTGCCTTTGCATTCAGAAAAAAGCAAGGTATCTCCTCAACATATATATTTTCCTCATGCAATTCCTCATGAAATCTCAAGATATCTCGAGCAGCCAGAGGCGGTCCTTTTTGGGGCCATCTCTGTGTACCGAATGTCAAGCTACCACTTGCATTCTAACGGCTCCCAAGCCATCAGCTGTGACAGCTTTAAAGTCGAAACATGGCATGGTCTTGCACCATTTAGCCACACTTTCTCGTCCCGGGCACTGTCCCAACCCTCAGAGCTACACTTAGTTTGAAACATACTGAAACACTTAAACATAGCAAGGTCATGCACACATGTGTTGTTTTGATTCATTCGCATATTTTAGCACGATCTTCGGGGGCAAATGCGATGCAAAGCATCCATTGTGCCGCGGAATGTTGCTCCTGAGCAGGCCAGGACCCAGTTGACGCAACACAGGGTTGACGGGCCATCAGCCCTCCCTGGAAGGTCATCAACTCCAAGAGACTCGTTCAGGGCAATTGTTGCTCCAATTAATTAGCCCACTGCCGAAAATTCAAAGGGATCATAACATGATTCTCAAATATTCTCAAGATGAAAATGGGATGGAAAATATCGGAAAATTATGCGTTCCAAAAAAAGATAAGGGAAAGATAAAAAATGATTGAGCAGGCATCAGCAAATGCAGTGGCAGCCTTGCTCTAACATCTCCCTTCCATAATTTTCCTATAGATTCTTGAATTTTCTCTGGTGGGTCGATGCATATCGGTTATACAATTGGAAACGCCTGGTCTTGTCAGTCGCAAAAGGTGGAGTTGTTCCTCCTCTCCAGCCACGGCTGGAAACGTTCCATCACGGCAGCTGTGGAGCTGGCAGGACCAAGGATGCGATGCTGGCACTGTAGGGGTGGCGTTCTGTATCTGTGCACCCCGCAGTCAGCCATTGTGCAGGCTCATGGCTATTCAAAAGCATGGCAATGCATCACAGTATTTCACCTCATGAATGGCAGAAATTGATGAAATTGATTGCTTTTACCAGTGGAAGCTTGCCCGAGCCCTGATCTTTACAGCACCAAACGTTGTGACCCCTTGACAAATCTGGCTGCACCGGGGAGTTTTACTCGCGAGTCTTGTCTGTCTATTTTTGCGCCATTCTAATTATTTCATTGAGTCTTTCATATTCTTGCTCACTCGCCAGCTAGCAGTAACACAGCTCCATACAATGAAACCTCAGCTCGATGTTGGGTTTGCTTATTGTGCCTGCTACTGGCTACAAATCTTGTAGTAATGGTTACTCAATCCGGTGCTTCGCTAAGCAGGTGGGGGGAGCTTGCGCTGGCTCCGCCTGTACAGGGCAGCGTCTTATTGTTGAAACGCGACGCGGCGCTTCAGTTTTTTCGCACGGGTGAGGAACTGAAAGTCATGCAGGAAACCTGTCAAGATGCCTAGCCACAGGCCGTACTGATTGTGGGTTTCTGCTGGACCAAGTGTCCATGTCTTCCCATGTCTTCCTGTTGGTTTCCTTTCCATGTCTCTCAGCATCTCTTAGCACTGCTTCACCAGGTGCAGAATTCAGGCATTCCATCGGAGCCAGTCAGCTGTGTTCGAGGCACCCTGGGTGCGCTAGGGACTCCACTGGGGCCAAAGACGCGTTTCAAGTGTTCCTCTGCAGAACATCGCTCCGGTGAAACGCCTTAGCCCAAGGAGCCTGGACCTGCTTTGCCTTCCTTGCATTCCCGGGTCATTGAAGGATGCTGTTGCGGGTCATGAGTCCAACCGCCCCACACAAAAACTGGAAGACTTGAAAAACCTTCATGCAAACACACAGCTCGCAAATCATACAAAAAAGAAATAACATTCGGAGATATTCCGAGACCCTTGGAGTGCGGACAAATACTTTGCATAGGGGATGATGCACAACAACATTGACAAAATGATATGACTAGGGGACCGAATTTGAGAGCAAACGCCGTGCGATAGGGAAATATTCAGAATACTTCAGAATGTGGAATGGTGTCGCATGGTGGGAACTGGTAGCATGATGTAGCAAGTGCATCGGCAACATTTGCTACGGGATTTCTTCGGCGTTGACGAGCTACTCAAATTGTTCCCCTTACAATTCCAATTCCTCGAATGTCTTTGCGTTCTGCATTTTGGCACTCTATGTCGCTATCTCATGCTAGATATTGCTAGATGTGTAGGTGTATCATGATATATCATGATGTACTGATCTATGTCTATATGCCAATGGGGGCCATCGCCTTGGCAAAGCCCAAGTCTTGGGCGCCGAGTCAACGCCAAGGGGCACGAAAAGTCATGGCGCCCTCCAGGGCTTGCGCACCTTCCTCGTGCCTCGCATCTCCAGAGGTTGGAACTGCTCACATCATGGGAATCCTATGGGAACCCTATGGGCACCGTATCTGAACCCATGGAAACATATGAAAACATAAAAACACCTCAAAACTCACGAGATACTGAGCATCATGTGATTTGGGGTCCCCATGGGTCCCCTGATTGTGGAAACATGACCAGTAGGGATGCCTAAAAGCGACCTGCCCCTTTCCAAGCCAAGGATTTCTGCGGCAAGTTGACAATTCGGATGCGTTGGCATTGCCATATTCCCTTCCCATCATTTCTAACCCCAGCCTCAATAAACATAAATCCAAGAACGGGAGGATTAAATAGGATTATTTTCAACGCGACCGTAAAACCATTCGAGCCGATGTGGTGTGGCCATGTGTGGCCACCGCTCATGCAGTCTTCTCCAGCCTCCGAGCTGTCGCTTGCCCGCGGCCCAATAGCTGCAGGCATTGTCAGTCTTCCAGGCGCCGGAGTCCCTTTGAGCCGAAACTCCAAATTGCTTTGTCGTCAAGGGCGGTCATGCAAAATTAAACCGTCAAACTGTCAAACCGGGTGAATCATACTGTACTCATGAGTGGAACATGAATTGCAGGACATTGCAGGACTCTAATTTCATTTCCAACGCTCGGATGAGCTTTGAACTTGCATGAACTTGCGATGGCGCAAGCCGGCACCTGGGTCTTGAAGTTCTCCATGGTGCAGCCAGTCTCCGTGTTGATGATGATGGCATAAAGCCTAAGAAATGGTGAGAAGGGTGGAGAAATGTGGAGAAGGATGTAGAAAGGTAGATCTTGGCAATACAAGCAGCATATTAGTAGGATGCTCTTTGTACATCTTTGTACCCCGTCCAATTGTTTGCAAGGCAATCCAGGAAAATGGATGAAAATGGATGGAAATGGTAAGTCGAAGTTCTGCTTGCTTGGCCAGATAAGATTCTTTTCACGAAAAACACCACACGCAGCCGCAAATGCCCGCCGTCATGTGCCAAAGGGGCGGAGAAGTTCTCTTCAAATCGCCCCTGCCGCAAGCTGCTGCTTGTGTAACAAGCAGAGTATCTATCCGACAAACAATTGAAATGAACTTCAATGCTTCATATGTCATCGCGATTTCGGCCCTAGCTATGTTGCAAGTAGGGACGGGGGAAAATTTGATGTCAGGTCATCAGCCATCGCTGATTATATATGGACTGAATCCTGCTTGGACATGGCCTATGCTGGAGCTAGAAACGGGCAATGGGCTCCCTTGCATCTTTACCCGTGGCACTCGACATTGGCTCAAGTTTTAACGCCAAGATATGCGTTTCTGAATGGAAGCTCGTATTTTTTTTTTTTGCTACGGCGTCCAAAGGGACCTCGTATTGCTTTGCCAAATACGATGCCTGGTATTGATCTACGCCGGCAATCTTTGTCTCTTGGTGAGCATAATGAATCATCAGTAAGGTCCATCCATTTCTTAATCAAAACCAAAAAAAACACCGTCACCCATTCTCGACTGTCCTCACGAACCATCAGGCAATTATCAACCACTATCAGTCAGCATCTCCAGCTCCCAGCTGCCCAGTCCCGTTCAGGACGTTCAGATTGCATAGGGCCCTGGGCTGATGAACGTTCCTGAGATCGCGGCAAGCGTGCGCCAAGCTGCTTCCATGCCCTATGACGTGACTTGTACTCAATTCACTTGGCATGATGGACATGAGTTACTTGTGAGATGAATGTCTTCCAAGCCAAACAACACACACGGACAGGTCAAGAACCCAAGAAAAAAAACAGAGACCTGCAATTCCTACAGTAGCTGTTCTAGCACCAACTGGACTTGGGGGAAGCTTTGCAAGATCATGTGAGACCATCTGCAAAAGCTATCTTATAGAAACCAAGTGAATCGAACATATCCACTTTTGACTTACCTTCAGCCACAAACACGTGCAAACACACATGCACAACTACAACCTCGTGCAAAAGAGATCAAGTGGAATCAGCTGTGCAATAAAGGAGCTTTCAGCATAGGAAATTCTGTGATTCTGATGGACGCAGCACATGGCACCACCATTTCTGGCACCCTTGTCCAGGCCATGGTCAACTATGGTGGTATGCTGTCCGCCGCCGCCATCACAAGGCTAAAAACCCACAACCCATGGCTTCAAATTGGCTCAAAAAGGGGAAGGCACATAATCACCCTACACTGCCGACACCAATAGGAATGTGGCATAATATGGCAGTTGAAAACACATGAAATTTAAAGCGCGCCTTATGTCTTAAGGGTTGCTGATGAATGATTGTTTCCCAGCATTCACCCCAAGCATTGAAGCGAGCTTCCCACAATAGGTACTTGCGGATTCAACGTGTTGCCTCAGGCAGCGAACACGCAACGACCGAGCGTGTTGTCACATGTTGCACCATGCCAAGCCGCTGATAGCAAATTCAAGATGAACGGAATCACACAGATTAAACATGATTAAACGACAAACATCGTAAACAAGGTTGAGCACCGTGCCCAGGCATCCATGCAACCGGCAAGATCTTTGGCTTCTCTGTCAGTTGGACAGTGAGTGAGAGATTGTGCAAAGGGAAATCCTCCTGGAGGGATCACGGCGCAAATTCTCAAGACTTTCCTCTTCCATCTATTGTGCCATTCAACTAGCTTGACATCGTTGGACGAAGCTGGACCTACAGAGTTTCAAAGGACCGAAAGCACAACACAACGGCAGATGTGGATGCGCGGGGCCCCTTTGCAATCCACATCTCCAGGAATCTAATCAATGCGGCGGTGAAGTGTATGAATGTCGGTCAGTCATGGTCAGTCCACCTCAACAAAGGATGTCCCTTCAATTGCTGCCGCAAAAGCCAACCAGAAATACATAGAAATACCAGAAATACATAGAAATACATAGTTTATGTTCGATGATGTTGGACTTTGGGGAAGATTCCATGAGCATGAACTCATGGCTCCTCAAAGCGCGTCGTGGAATGGCAAACGGGATGCCCGTTGAAGATCATCCAGCTGGCGACAGGTTGCCACGCCAAGACCAGACCCTCTACCTACCTCTGTCGCTATCTTGTTCTCTTCCTATGCAACCTACATTGCAAACAAAATACGCAGGGTCGGTACCTGGCCAATTGAAGAAGCAGTCCACTGATTAAGTGATTTTTGAGGATCGAGGTAAGTCTTGGGTAAGTAAATGCCTAATCAAGCGTCTAACGAACTCACAAGAGCAACTAACAAACCAACCAATAAATAACTAGCCAGCTTGACAACAAACACATCAAGAAACAAACAAACAAACAAACAAACAAACAAACAAACAAACAAACAAACCAAACAAACAAACAAACCAAACAATCCAAACAAACCAAACGAACCAAAAAAACCAAACGCACCAAACAAACCAAACAAACCAAACAAACTAACCAAACAAACCAAGCAAACCAAACAAACCAAACAAACCACACACACCAAACACACCAAACACACCAAACAATCCAAACAAACCAAACAATCCAAACAAACCAAACAAACAAACAAACAAACCAAACAATCCAAACAAACCAAACAAACAAACAAACAAACCAAACAATCCAAACAAACCAAACGAACCAAAAAAACCAAACGCACCAAACAAACCAAACAAACTAACCAAACAAACCAAGCAAACCAAACAAACCAAACAAACAAACAAACCAAACAATCCAAACAAACCAAACAAACCAAAAAAACCAAACGCACCAAACAAACAAACCAAGCAAACCAAACAAACCAAGCAAACCAAACAAACCAAACAAACCAAACAAACCAAACAAACCAAACAAACCAAACAAACCAAACCAAACCAAACCAAACCAACCAACCAAACAAACTCACTAAGTGAGTAAGCAGCTAGCTGACGAAATATGCAATTAACCACCCAAGGCAGTGACAAGGGAAACGAGCACCAAACTCACCAACGACCTGCACAACTGACAAGAAAGGAAAGAACAACAGAACAAACGCACAAAGCAACTTTCTGGCTCAAAACTAGGTACAGCCAGGGGCCATAGTCATGCAACATGCGTTCTAGCACGTACTTCCCCATGTGACCACTCGCCACGACCCCTGTCCTGGCAGAGACCTTGCAACAACTTGTTCCCCCATGTGACCGCTAGGATTTCAGCAGGTTACTAAAAAACAGATTTTTTGTGCTGAACCTAGCTTCCAATAGCAAAACACAATGTGACTGCTTGCGTCAGAGGTACCAGGCGGTGGCCCTAAGTCAGAGCACGTGACCAAAAGTCAGAGCACAGGGAGCCAACCCGCATGGGTGCACACTTGCCAATCAGGCGAAAGTCAGAGCAGGGCGCCAAAAGTCAGAGCACGAGCAGCGAAACACAATGGGCACACCTTCTTCAAGGCATTGATTTTTATTGGATTTTTCAAGCACGAGTAAAACAAACCCTGCGCACAGTGTTTCCGAAGCATCATTCTCAAGCTTCACAAGTGACCTGCGTGACAAGAACCGGATGGGCACACCACTTTAAATATCATACATTGCTTACTGTTCCGGGAAGTCTGAAATGCAATGGCGAATGACAAAGGAGAACATTCCAAATCACAAGCTGACCGCAACAAATTATGATGAAACATGAAGCACAGTATGCAAAACACAAAGTGACCGCTGCAATCGCCACAACTTAGAGAAGATATCCCAACCTAATTTCACACTCAAAGGAATAATGAGCTAGCTAATGAAATAACAGGCTGACGAACTTCCTGACTAAAGAGTATTCATAACGACACTTATTGATATCACATATTCACAAACGACCAAGAAAACAATGATCAAGAAATCTGCAAATACGCATTCGCTACCTAAAGCAACTTCAAGGAAAAGAACAAGGACATCAAGCAAAACAAGGGTCACAAAGAAGAATGACTAAAAACAAACACAACAAGAAACATTAACCAAACAAACAAAGGATAATTGATCAAAGCACAGTCACCAAAAAAAAGCAGAACAACGCGACCAGGAACAACGGGGGAGAACACACAAGAGAAGGAAAGGCGCAAAACACAAAGAGAAAACAACATTGTCGGAGCCATGCAAAGATTACCAGCGCCAATAATAGCACCCCTACACTGCGAACAATCAATACCACCACCATCACCACCACCACCAGCACCACCACCGCCACCACCAACACGAAACAACAACAACAACAATAACAACAACACAACAACAACAACAACAACAACAACAACAACAACAACAACAACAACAACCACACCGACAGCGACAGCGACAGCGACAGCGACAGCATCAACACCAGCACCACCACCACCACCACCACCACAACTAACAACGACAACAACGCCGACACCAAACAAACAACGACAAATAACAAAAGCGAAATAATAACAAACAAGAAACAACAAAGAACAACCATTAATCAACAAGCGTCAACCAACAACCATCAATCAACAACAACTCCACTACAACACAGCAACAACACCGCAACAGCAAGAGCAACAGCAACACAACAACAAGAACTGCAGCAATATAGATTTGAATGGCAAAGAAAAAACGACGCTACTTTTTAACAATCAAACGCAAAGAAAAGATCATGACATGAAGTCAAACAATATCAAGAACAATGCAACCTTCGTTGATTCGCTGTTTGGAGGGAGTTTCCTTCAAACACCCCCCCTGCCACACAATAACTTTTTGGGCCACACACAGGCCAGCACCGCCAGCGAGCTGGACACAACCAAGATGACAAAGGTTCCCACCGAGTTCCCACATCTTTATCACTCTGTGTGGTGTCGAGGCTGATACAGGCGCGAACACCGTCCTTGTATCTTGTGTGGAGGCTGCGTTCAAAAAGGCGTGAACGCCAACAAAACAGCAAGAAAGAAAACAACAACGATGACAACAAGAACAACAACAACAGCAATGGCAAAAAATCAACCCACCACCAAAAACGAATGTCACAAATGGCAGGTGAAAAACCTAAAACAGTGCAATTAAACAAAACAACATCTCACCTAAGGGTCGGTATTCTTACATTGGACTGTGCAATGTCCGAGAGATGAGGTTCTTAAACAACGGCCCTATATTATATTGGAGAATCCCGGCCAAAGAACGGACCAAATGAGAGTGGATATTTGTGGCTGTTTCACGAACAAAGTATCATTGGCAATCACCGCTACAGAATGGAACAGTATGGCACAACTTCGGGTACCAGCACGTCAGCTGCGCTGCCCATCGGCGGCCTAAGGGATTTAGGCACATACTGGTCCACAGTCAGGTGTCTTAGCGAGGCTGTGATGGAAGGTTGCATAAACCCAAAGGGATCAGCCGAAGCACATTCCACAGTCCGCTTGAAATCTCCGCTTCCTTTGGCAAACACCTGGAGTTTTCTTTCTTATAAGGGGTAATTATTTTGCAGTAGGGGTCACCCAGGCAACCCTCAATAGAGTCTTTTTGCTTTCAACCTTTTCCTTTTCAAAACCAACTTGGTGGCTTATAGATCCCTTGCTAAAAATATACTTTTAGTGGTTATATGGTAAATCAATCATATCCCAAAAACACTAAAAACCTAAGTTAGTGGGTATAAGCCATCCAGCCAATATTCCAACCATTCAGATACGGTGAAAAGCAGCTGCACCCCTAATAAGCTTCGGTGGCATCCCCAACAGCAGGGGCGATCTAGCTTTAAACAACTTTTTGGACCACAACCTCCTGGAACTTTCCAGGACTCTGCTCTAGGAACCTGCACCTCAATCACCCAGAACCTTCCGGAACCTTGATCTGCCAACTGCACCAGAACATGCCGAAGCGCTGAAGACCCCAATACGCTGTTGGGGGAAGAAAGAAAGCACTCCAACCATCAAGAACTCCACATAAAGATGAAACAAAATGCCCTTTGTGTTTTCAACATTCAAAGAAGACCTCCCCTTGCAGGTCAATTCTTTTGGATGCTTTTGGGGGTATCCAGTTTTCCGATTGGTTTTCACAGTGCTAGAACGCCCGTCCTGGTGCTGTGGTGCGCTGAATGCGCTGGGAAGTGCTGTCTTCCCCACTGGGTATGCGCTGTACGCGCTGGGTGCTTTGGGTACACATGATCAAGTATGTTCCTGACCTACTGTGATAGAATATGATCAAACATGATGAGGTATGATCAAGTAAAAAATGTATGATCAAGTGTTTAGACACGCACAGAGTAAGAGCGTATACACATGTATACACTATGGATCTATACGGTGGCTGCTCTAAATTCATGAAACGTAAAGGCGAAGCTCAGGTCCTGCAAATGCTCTGCGCTCTGAATTTTTTCTCTTGCGTGTGTTGAAGACATCTCATTTCTGATATTTTTTCATTCCTGGGGCTTCTCATAGAATAGATAATGAAATGCATATTCGATTGGGCCATGCCCTTGCCTCTGCGCATTTAGCGCGGAGCTACCGCCAAAGCCAGCACATCGATGAGCACCTATGCACACATATCATACCTTTAGAGTCAACCTGCCATAGTAAAGCAACGCGGGGAATCAACTACGAGTACCGCTTATGGTCAGTGAAGCAAACATTGTGTGGCTGCTCCCATGTGGTAGTGGCCAGATTCCAGCGTTCACTTTGTATAGGCGTACGAGAGGCCCTTTGACAAATACCTACATGAGCCTTGACTTGAAGCAAACACTTCAGAAAAGGGACCACTACCCAAACGCACCCAAACGCCGTATGTTGAAATATCTGCCTGCAATCTACCACAAAAAAGCTCCAGGTTGCATGACTACAAGCCAACTGCATATTTACAGGAATCTGCCTCTAAACAAGAGCTACGGCGCAGCAAAACTAGATCCGTAATACACCCTGAAGATAAAATTGCTTACAAGATCTTACAAGCATCTTAATTAGACCCGACACAACATGATAAAACATGAAACGGATGATGCTGATACGATAAAGCATGATCAATGATCAGGTGTCACCATGCACGGTCAACTATAAAGATGCATCAAAAACATTAGCGAACAAACATGACCATGTATGCAAAGGTATGCAAACATATCTCATCAAACATGCACAATAACACGCGATCGGTACGTAGGCAGCCTATACTTCTGGGAGCCCCGACTTCCGCATTTGCTCGACAAAGACCTTCATGGGGATAACAAAGTGGCGCGTTGGCTCCCATCCATCGCACACCTGGCGACACTTTGACAGTGCCCAGGGCACGACACAGTCCCACCATGACCTCAGAGTCATTGTGCGCCCCAATGGCACAAAAGCGGGTCGTGTTGATCTCGCCCAGCTTCAACTCTTCACCATCTGGCCCCTGGCACAGAGGGTCTTTGTCATGGAGTTTTTCACCAATCACTTAGTCCCGCGTCCTGCCCTACATGGCTTGCCCTCCAGTCCGTCCATCCGCATGAAGGTCCTCGATGGTCTGATGGCAGGTCATTTTTCGTTCCGGATTTCTTCAATTTCTTCAGTCCTATGGTTCAATTACCCTCCGGTCCAGTCATTTCTACCTTAGCAATGCTTACGCCATCTTGCGCCCCATATTGGCGCTTTCAAGGACAGTCCTGTAGCATTTTTGTTGACAAGAATGAGCTCTCGCCACAAGGGCGAGTCAGTAGACTGTTAAAACATGGGCTACTACCTTTTTTGTTTGTATTCGTTTGTAGCATTTCGACAGTTTGAAATGCTGCGGCATTGGGAATTGGGAGTGTCAAACTAAATATGTCAATACGTATGGTGAAGTGCCTGCATATAGAGCCTCGTGTTAAGGCTGCAAAGTCTTGAAACATACCCATCCCCTCCCATGCGCCAGAACACAATCTTGGACATGCTTTTTGAAGTCATCAGGGGGAAATCAAGAACACAACCAACGCCTGTAAAGTTACAGGAGCGAAGGCCTGTTTATATGGTCGACAGGTGCGAAAAGAAAATTGCAGAGGGCATTGTATGATTTCATCTGGCTCTTGGGCTGGGCACGGCTGTTGCAAACCGAGGCCAACGAAAAGATAGCAACTACTAGTGTCGAACATCGTGCACTACCAGGCTGAAAACAAATCTCATGAAATCTCATGAAACAAACCATGTTTTTGCTCTCTCCCCCTCTCTGGTGAGAAAACGGCCCGTTTCAACCAGCATATTTCCATTCCACGGTTGGAACGCGCCCAAAAGGGCGCCGCCTGCAAGCTTTCAAGGTAGCAGTCGAGGTCGCGCGACACAAAAGCGATCTCAAGATACTCTGCCTGAGCATGTCAAAATGGGATGTCACAACCATACAAAGACACAGAGCAGCATAAAGGAGCATAAATGAGCCATAAAAAGCATAAACAATCATAAACATGGGGTACATCTCAGGCGACTTTACAGGGATTTCCCTTCCACATGCTCATCTATGCGGCATCTGAGCTGGTCACTGGTTTGGCGCCCAAGGTGCGTTGGTGATTTGGTCCGTATCCACAATAAACGCGTTCCAGTTGGGCTGCTCGTCAGGATTCATCAAGTGCCAGTAGGGCCCAACGAAGAAATTTCGCAATGACATGTCCGAGAAAAACGTGTCACCCACCTGCAGGACTGGCGAGCATCGCACTTGTCAAACACGGTCAAACTCAATCAAATCTTCGATGTCAAGGAAATTCCATTGAAATTTGGCGTATGACTTATGACTTCATATGATTTTTGATTCTGTGGATAAAGGGCTGAGCTTAGATTTGGATTCGGTCAGGTAGCTTTAGCATCCTACAAAATGATCCAAACGTATGCATCCGCTCACCGTCCATCCACCCCCCCCAACAGGTTGGGCACCCACATTGGAATCAAACTGGGTCAAATTCGCAAATCGAGGGACATACATTCATCGATCATCATCGATCATCATCGATCCAGTACCCTAATCCCTTTCCAGCTCCATGGCGTGATCGGCTTCGCAACGATTCTCCCTATCCAACTGCCACCCTGGGGCTGGGAAGCGACACCCAGGCGGTGTCCTTGCACTGGTTGCACATTTCCGTGCGGTACTGCCACTGTGTATCCCCAAACAACTTGCGTATGCACGGATGCCACTTGTAAAGCGCATGATGTATGAGCCTGTTTGCATCCGATATCATGAGACAATCAGTACCGGTACCTACATAGGAACCCGTGTGGGGAGGCACCAGGCACTGTCCCAGCCAAGCAGCTAGCTTTCCATCAGCCATGACAGAAATTGCGAACATGGTAGACAAATCCTGGAAACATCGGCATCATTGAAGATGTGAATGTGCACAACGCAGTTTTGGCATCCTTGTTGACCACAGTGGACAACAAAACCTGCAACACAATTACCAATCATTCTGTCCGTTTGGAGAAAACGATACTGCAGACGAATCTAGTGGAATAAACTCACCCCCTGTTTATGGTAGACATCGGTAGGCTAAATCAAGCTTCAACTGCTCCCCACAAACTGGGAAACCATCTGCCATTTGAGAGACGTGGTCGGATCAGTGAATGGGTGGAGATGGATTGAATTTCAGTCTAGACTTCTTCGTTGGCTGTCAAGGGTTGGCTGAGGATGGCTGAGATGTATATATTGAATTCTTTGGTTCCACATTGGCAGTGAACCAATGTGACCTACAAACCAAGCCCACACAAATCACGCCAAGCTTCGAATGCACGGCTCGTGAGTTGAATTCCGTCCTGGCACAGGCATGAGTTCAACCTTTAAGTCAATCACAGTGCTGGCCGTGTTTGTGAAATTTGCTTGTCCAACAAAACCCCACCTGGGCTCTTGATTTGCTACTTTGGCCATCCACAAGGACTATCCTTGGAACACCAGCTTGGATTCTGGGAGATTCATGGAGATTCCAAAGTTGGCTGAGTGTGCTGGGTCAAGCCTCCCACTCCCTCGGCAGCGTATCGCCAGGATTCCCAAAGTTTATCCTTTTTCAGTGGCCCAAACCACAATAAAACCGTTGCTTTTGGTCAACTATTTCTCTTGGGTAGTGGTTACATGTGGTTACATGTGGTTATTAGTAGTTGGGGCACCCTTGAGTTTCTCAGTGAAGCTATCCTCAACCTGGATTGCAAAGTTTGGGTCGCTGGCTGGAAAGCAGCAATGGCACGGGCTTGCGTTATCTTGCGTTCACCAACCCGAGCGCCGCACAGGTGAACGCAATTCAATGCAGCTGCAACATGCATCACAATTTCATCGAAATGTTCCTTTGTGTCACCTTTCTGCATGTTGTGATATGTTCAAGGGTCACGAGAGTATGGAAAGCACTCAGCACTAATCCAGGCACTGTTGCAGGAAGGTCGCAGGGAATTAAATACGATGTTTCAACAAACCAGCTATGTTTCAACAAACCAGCTTGCCTTTCATGTTGAAGGTTACCGCATCTTGCTTCGAGTGATACGCACCGTTCCGCGTCAATATGTGACCACATGGGACAAGAACAAAAACCATGTGAAGCAATGCTGACCTACCTTCAATTTCTTTGTTTGCCCGGCTAATGTCCAGCATATGCATTGTTTGAGCTATATCCTCTGCATTACTCTGTCTGTCAGACGTTTAGGCTGATGCCAATCCACTGACGTAGGTAGTGATGGATCTCTTTTGCAAGAATCCGTGACATGCAATCTGACAATTCAAACCACCTGACATGTGTTCGGACATGGTCATTGGAACTGTATTCCGGCGACTCGCTTACCTCCCATTTGAATCCATTTAAGATGTAAGTTGGCACTCTCATAAGATTTTCGTAGGACACGTGCTGACCGGTTCTCTGACAAGCATGCTGACATGGAGGCTGACACACGCTATGGCATCCGCTATGGCCTCTCCTCTGCACCGAAAAGATATTATTTCATTATTTCTGTCGCTGACGTGTAGCCTGACATTGCTATCATTTGTTATCTCGCATGCTCTAAGTTCTGACGCTTTCATTTGATGTGCGCTATGGGTATAGGATCCGCGCGCAAACGCTGCAATGACAGCCAATAGACCCTTGACCGAAGGAGAGGATGAGGAGAAGGCGGTAAGTCAGTGAGATGGAATCGAGAGCTTCACATTTGGAAGAACGGCGTTGCACAAGCGTTCGTAAACATGTAGGTGTAAGATTGAAACGTCCCTGATGTGTTGCCACATGAATGTGCTAGGCAATGAGCGTACAAACCTCTGACAAACTTTTGCCAACGCCAATGTTTGACCATGGAAGATGCCGACTTCATTTAGTGGCAAAACCAGTGCTTGGCACAGCCCCTAGACAGTGCAGAATCTCTCCTGCCAACTCTGAACATATGACGGATCCATGATGATCCACGTTTCCATGATCCCAGTTACCAAAGTGAAGACTAGGGTCATAATGATTAATGGTCATAGCATGGGTGGTTGGCTGGAAGGGCCAAAGGCATGAGAGGCCATTGACTTCCAAAGCGGGAGCCAACCCTTGCAAAGGCGAACAGGGTAAGGTCGAGCCAAATCGAACCCAAAAAACACGAAAAAAACAACTATGAAAGACCAGTTCTATTTCAGGTCAGAAATAGATAGAAATGGCAGAAACTTGAACTTTGGCATGTCAAGCCTGACAAAAATACAACTCAGCACATTTTTGATGCAAATGATGCAAATGTCGTATGCATCTGTCCCTGCCAATTTGCTTGCGAAAAGGCCGCTCTCAGGCAGCAACTTCACAAAAGCAAAGGCACTTGCCGCAATTGTTAAAGGCACCAGCGCAGGCATGTGAATTGACACATCGGGGCAAAATATGGCAAGTTCAGCTGTCTGGCAACCAGAAACTGCTTCTTAATAAAAACGTTGCGATCCGTTGTCCACTGCCAAGTCCTCTTTTTAGCACCTCAAAATTCTATCGTTCGTCCGTGGAATGTCCTGGCGGCCGAGGTGCTGTGATGCATTGTAGGACATGAAGAGTTCCAGCTGCAGCTGAGAGTCCTTGGTGGCACTTCCCACTGGGAAGTGTCTATGCCTTTCAGGGCCATGGCTCACCGCATCTCACCACTGAGGCTTCAGCTTTCCACCATGGCATCGTATTGTTGTCCTCTGAAGTGTTCCTGAGATGCCAAGTTTCTGCGTTCAGTGCGCGGTGCTCGGGTTAGCCATGGCTACAAGTAGAATTTCAATCCATTTCATAAATTAGTAGTGTAAATAGTGTTCACATCGCAGCCCGCTTGGATCTGATGTTCGTGCTCGCCATGGGGCCTTTCCATGGACTTTCTCTTTGTGGACTCTTAACATCTCTTAACATCTCTTAAGATGATGTATGGCAGCAATTGTGCAAAGGCATTCGGTGATTTGCACAAATTTTATATGACTTTATCATTTGATTGCTTGCCCATTTGCTCTTCAGCCAGTTGACAAAGTGAATCGTGCTTTGCATCGCGCAGCCTAGGCACAGTTTTCGAGTCAGCTGGGATGACCCAGACTCTGTCAATGTCCTGAGTGTCGGGATGAGTTCCAGGTAGTACCAAAGTTCAAGCAGCGAAACCAGCTTTACTCATCTTTACTGTGGGGGTTGAATCTGCTCGAAAATGCTTGAATGTTTCTTGCTTCGGGGATAGGGTTTTGAACGGGCTCGATTGGATCCGTTTTGCAGTGTTGAAGCAACAACCTCAATCTTTGAAAGTTTCTCCCTCATTTCCTTGAAGATCACTCTTTGATAATTTAGAGTCGAGTACAAATTAATTCCCATGAGTACATTCTGAGCAAACATGACCCCCCCCGCAGCTTAGTGCACGTCGGAGCTATTGTTTCGAGGTGCTGGCAGTCGCTTTCCAGCGAGGCGTCCTTTAGGACCTTGCAGCACAGCTCCGCCGTTCCAAGCCCTACTGAGGTTCTCAGAGAGGTCAGCGTCATCAAAGTGTATTACAACATGCCAACTGACCCGGACTACTGGTTCAATCCTGTTCCTTTGCCAAACGACTGTGGGCGGTTTCAAATCTCTCAAGTGCCACGGTTGCATGTCACTACATGCATCCTTTCCGGTTCCAGATCGCAACCCAATCATCATCAGCCGGTGAAAGCACAAAGAAACAAAGCACATCAAAATTAGCAGCACAGCACCAGCTGATATTAGCGACACATCTCCAAGTGCGTCACGCAAAGCTGGCCATGGATCCTCGCATTCACCTAGCGATCGTGATGGCCACAAGTGACAGCGCTGCAGCGCTAAAAGGCCTGCTGCTATCTGCTGGTTCTGAGCCGGTCACGCTACTCCAAAGGCTAATTTTCTTTGCTAATGACTCCAAGCCCACCCCGCTGTCCGTTGAACCTCATGTTCTCCGGCCCCCTTGCCATCCCTTGCCATCCCTTGCCATCCCTTGCCATCCCCTGATGCAACATGCTTCAACTCTCTCACCGAACTCGTGGGTGCGGCTTCCCATGGGTTGTCCCCGATGGGCCCGCCTGCTTCAAGAAGTCCTCCGTAAGATCAGCCCCTGACAGCCGCAAGTTTTTTTTTTTGCCGGAGCGTCCAAGGGCTTGCCCTCCATAGCTTGGTGCGGCAAGTTCGCCACCCAAACATCCCCAAAGCTTATCCATGATCAATCAACATTGTTTTTGCGGATGGCTTATCCACTCCAAGTCAATCTTTTCAAAGAGCCATCGGTCCCTACAACCTGCCGTGTCTTACGGCATTGGCTCTCGAACGACTAGCACATGCCATGCATGGTGTGGGCCGCGAAATAGATGAAAAAGGGAACCCTAGCATCCATTGCAGCCAAAAGCGATGAGAATCTTTAACCATAATCTGAGCCCCGGATTAATAAAACCCTACAAAATAATATTA
>VSDK01000710.1:0-26696 GCA_009767595.1 Symbiodinium kawagutii | reverse complement strand
AGATCTAGATCTGCAGATGTGAGTTGTGAAGATCTAGATCTGCGGATGTTGATGATGCTGATGTGATGATGTACAGATGTTGATGATGCTGATGTGATGATGTACAGATGTTGATATACAGCTGATTTTTTACGAAGAACCCTTCGCAGACGCTCTCGGGAAAAATACTGATTTGAGCCGCAAAAAAGTACTGCTATCCAAGGCCATCGTGTGTGGTTCATAGGGAATCAACTATTGGTTTTGTTCCACTGCTCCTGTTCTTGCAACCACCAACCAGCACATGCCTGAGGTCGCGTCAAGCAACAAATCCTGTTTATCCGGTGCAACCTTTTGAGCGGCCAAGCTGACCTGATCTGGTTGCAGGGAATTGACTGAAGAACGACAAGAGATAACTAAGTAAGTAGTAATTAATCATCATTATTGTACCAACTACTTACTTATTTTTCAATAATAGTTTTTTTATCAATACCAACTACAATAATACAGTAGTTAGTTTTTAATCATCATTAATGTGCAGCTATCTATAAAAACTTGCTCGGTTGGTAATGGGCAATCCACTAATGACTCGTAATTAGCGTAATTGACAATATGGTAGAACTAGAAATGGTTTCTGTCTATGGTGGTCAAAAACAAAGCCTATACATCAGTGGGTTAATCCGTTACTTGCTTAATGACCAGTAGCGAGCAATAGCCCAGCAATGAACAATGATAATTGGATCACTCTATTTATTAAGTTCGCCCTGGTGAGTTCAAATGACTGGAGTCATTTCAGCAAGTTATTCAGCCTATTTCAGCCTCATATGCTGCAGCAGCAATCAGGCCGTGCTTCTTGTTCATGCCCGTGGCAATGATGAAATTCAACACCCGCGGTAGCTGGCAAGTGGCCCATCAATGGCTTAGAGTTACTAGTGTTGATTCTCATCCCTTCCATGCTCAAGAAGTCTTCCGCATGACCATGGACCACTTTTGACCGCTATGTTGAGATCGTTCTCCAAAACCATGATATACATGTCTCCCTGGTTAAACCTTTTATAACTATCAACTCGATGGTAAACAACGCTCACTGCAAATGATTGCATCAACTATGAATTTGCGTGTCATCCTTTAGCGCCAATCATCACACATCACAGGCTGAAGCATGCGAACCATTTATGCTTAACCCCGCAAACTCGGCAAGGGTATCAACCTCCCATGAAATTCGCCCAATCATGAACTTGAGCATAGGGTGATGTCAGTGATGTTTATTAGTGGCAATTCATTTGTTATACACCATACATTTGATTGAACTATCAGACTATCATTATTTATTTTGTCAATAGTTCATTCATTGGCAATTCATTTGCTACCATTTGGTGAATGGCCACTCCTGGTAGCTCCAATTGGCTCCCCCATTAGGAGTGTAGAGCGGGATACCGCCAGCTCCAAAAGGCTCCCTCTCAACTACCAGCGAGTTGATTATTCATCATTGATCTAATCAGAATATCATTATCTACTAATGTTGGTTTCTGATTAGTATCTACCTGTTGGTTTCATCTATTTTCATTACTTTAGAGGGGGTTACACTAATCAGAAACCAACATTAATCATTGGCAATAGTGAACTCATTCATTAGTAATTCATTTATCAGTCATCATGGATCATTATTGGTCATCACCAATCATTTAGGATTCTGGCCAGAACCATCAACCAGCACTTGAAAAAGGTGTTGGTTGTGGTTGATCATGATGGTGAATAAGCATCGAAAACATGTCGGTTGATGGTCAATAAATTCATAATGGTGAATATTGGTATAACAGTGAAGAACAACATTGAGCAATAGTACAATAATAGTATGATCAATAATTTAGTAATCATTAATGACACTGATATAACAGTTCATAATGGTGAATAACAATGCTTAGTATGATCAATAATCATGAGTGATAGTGAATACCTAAATCATGTTCCATGATTAAGCTGTTGCACAATTATGAATAATGATTATAGTGGATCGTAGATCATGGTGAACAACAATGGCTCATGTTGGCTATTTCAACATTGCCATTAGTGATTCATGCTGGTTTATAGTTCAACTAATTATAGTGTTGGACAAGCCATTAATATTCATGAAGAACCAACTAATACTGGTTACGGAGATGGTTAATGAGAGGCTTAACAGTGGTTGATAAAGGGAGATCAATTTGCTAGTACTCCACTCGCAGACAAGGTCGTAAATCAGCTGATATTCAACTGGTAAAGCTGATGCTGGTTTTTAAATCTGGATTTACCAAGAACCACCGGGTAACCAGCGTTAGGTAACTAGTTCTGCAGCCGATTTGTTGCCAGTTCAGTTTCAACCTCAGAAGCATTGCAGCACATATGTTCAAACAATCTCTGTGCCCACGGTGATCTCTTTTGATCCGTGAGTTTTTGGAAGCGAAATGCGCCCAACGGCGCCACCCCGGAAAGGAATCCACCACGCTGAATTCCATGTGGCAGGTTGATCCAAGCAATCCCAAGGAGAGGATCCCATGGATACCGGCAACGACTCAGAGATGATAATGATTTCTGAGGGATAAAAGACGAACAGTAGTTGACATAATTATTCAACTATCAAAGTTGCATTCTTTGTTCGTAAAACTTTGACCACTATGGATCGTACACAGCAACTGGTGATTTATTCTTACTAAAATTTTGGAATAGTTACCTACTATCAGCTATCATTGTGATTTTCAGTCACACTTCAATGATCATGGAATTCAACAATCATAATTGCTATGTTTTTGCTATATAACTATTTTCACATTCCAGAGAATAGTAGTTATCATCCCCCCAAAAATGCTGGGCTAAATGATTGATCAATGATTATTTAACTACCCCTTATTTGAGAAACACCCATTTAAATAATTGGGCAACAGTAAAAAAGATACAAGAACAATACTGCGTTCGTGCAGTCGAGAATGAGGGATAACTTTTTGCCAGCTGCGAATAAAGGGCAGCGCCTGCGCGCTTAGGGGGGTAAAAAACAACAGCAAAAATTATTGTCAAACATGATTTTTGGTGATAATGACGTAAACAAATTATATCTAAATGATTGAATATGTAAAGCTTAATGATTGAACACAAGCTTCGTTGTACCCAGGGAAAATGAGAATGACTATCGAAACACAATTATAGCAGCTTATTGTAATCAACAACAACTCCTGTTATCAGAATAATCATGGGTTGATAAACAACAGCTTACAGGGATGTTTAAGCCTTCCATGATTTCCGTGAACATCATTCCCTCGGGAACGGTCGGAAACCTGCCAATTCTGACTCAGCGCGAGAATCGTCTAAAGGTGGGGCCCCCAAGCTTGAATGCCGAGGTTGATAAATTTATCTAGGGTCGACACCAGGTATGATAGATATAGTAGTCCTTTCCCAGGTTGGTTTAAAAAACGGTGATTGTTATCCCGCAAATGAGATGATCAACTATTCCTTGATGTTGACCAATGAATCTGATGGTTGGGGGCCCCAGGCCCGTTCCCTTGTGGTGTTTTCCTGCGTCAAACCACGCAGGCTGTTCAGGGTGAGATTATGACATCATCATCTTTCAACTTTGCCTGGCGAACGACAGCGAGACTGTGCTGAGTGATGGTGAATGATGCAGGGGATCACAAACAGCATGGCGATCGTAGTGAACATGATGTTTTGCTCCGTTTTCCTGATTTTGGAGATGGGTGGCCAGGGGTTTGACTAGGGTGCAATCACAGTGTACCTGAGTCCACCTCTTGTTGCTGGATGAACTTAAGCCTGATTTACCACTGTCGGCGAGGAATTGTGATCATCATTTGCCGCTTTGTCAACCATTATCTTTGACCACTGACTCAGAAACAAAACCATTCCAAGACCCATGGTTTAGCAGCGAATCATTACATTTTCAAGGGTACCATGGGGATCGCAGGGGGACTAGCCACCAACCACTAAGCAACCGTACCCCATCCCAACCCCGTGAACTGCCAGGCCGCCTACCCGTAACTGCAGACTTCGTTGGAGTGCTTACAGTCGCCAGTTATGTGGGTGTGGTTACGGTCGGGTGGGACATAGTCAACCACTAAGAATATTGCGCTGGAAACAATCATATCTGCAAAATCAGCCAACATGATACCTGGCTTTACCCTGGTTAGAATGTGGTTCTCAGCCTTGGCTTACCAACATTTTCATATATTGAAATTGTGCATAGAAAAACATTTATAACTACGATAAATCAAGAGATTAAACAAAAAACACTATAGAATGTAGTAATTCTACTTCGAGTGAGTCCCACCATCATGGCATAAGATAGTGGCATTCTATCTGGCATATCTTCTGGTATTCCATCTGGCATATCTTTTGGCATTTTTTCTGGCATAACCTTCGAAACTCCATCTGGCATATCTTCTGGCATTCTATCTGGTATATATTCTGGCCGTTGAGGTCCGGCGGCGCACACTGCGCTCGGACAGTGGCGGTCGAGGTCCAGGGATGCACTCTGCGCTCGGACATTGGCAGACACTGGCAGTTGAGGTCAATTCACAGAGTGCTCGAACACTGGCATATCTTGTGGCATTCTACGTGGCATTGAGTTCTGGCACAGCATAGACGTGAAGGAAGGAAGGAAGGGAGGGAGGACTGGCCCTGATAAAATCTAACGACCCTCACCTGACAGGTGGGGAATAAATAGTTGAAATATAGATAAATATTGATATTTACTCCTTGTTTTTTTCGTACAATTGTCTATCCACACTGATTGGTGGTTTCAACCCCCATGACAAATAATAGTCAACCAACCAACCATTTGATAGTGCCTGGGGAAAAATGGTTCAAACCTTCAACCACTATATGATCATTTTTGAACCAATAATACCACAGCAGTTACAAATACTTCTAAGTCAATATTGTAAGATCTACTGTATCAAATCCATCATGTACGTAAGCAACCTAAGAGTCTTGCGAATATTTTCATATTCCATATTTTTTGAATTTCTGCTATATCGTGGTTTCTGGAAATACGGGCACCCCCAAATCTTGCACAAATCATTTTCAGCAATAAACCAACCATGGCTTCGGGGTTCCCAATCACTTAAGAATCCCCCGTATGTACAAATCACATGAACCAATAGTTGGGTCCAAAAATGGCCTGACCGAAAATCAGCTTAGTTCCCCTGTTCATACTGATCATCATTGGTATACCACCATGGCTGTGAATTTACCCCCGTGATGAAAACTAGCTGCTTGGTGGTTTCAACCCTACAGTATGAATCATTTGTTAACAATTACTAGGCAAAAGAAAAAATGCCAATGAAATTACCAACCAGTAGTTGTTTAACCACTATTGTTGCTTATTATCCCCTATTATCAACCACTATAGTTGACTATACAACTATAATACACCACTAGTATCTACCACTATTATCTCTATTATCTACCACTATAGTGGTAGTTCTTAAACCACTAGTATAATCTATCATAAACCGCTACTGTTGACCACTATAGGCTGCTTTTACCTCGTATAAAACCACGGTTGCGAGCCAGTAATCCTCATGCCACGTCCCTCCATGGCACGGTCCTCGGCCTCGTCACGTCGTCACGGCGATCCGATGGGGCGGCAGTGGCGCGTGACGGGCGAGCAGCGGCCCGAGCAGCATTGGGCATTCACCCAACAGGGAGTGTTGATGCCCATGCCTGGGATGGCGTTGGATGATGCAGATCATGGTTCATGATGGTTGTGGCTAATAACTTAGAGTTCATTAGTACGTAATAATTGTCTGCAATGTTTGATAATGGTCGATGTGATTCAATAGTGATGGTTGATCTAATTGCACTAAACTACCAATGGTTGGGAATGGTTAAGCACCGTTGGTCGATGAGGCTTGATGATGGTAATGGCTCACAAAGGTTCATGCTTAGACGTCATGGCTGGATGCTGCCAACTGAATGATCTCATGGCTAGATCATCATAGTGGTCAGGTGGTTAATCATTGGTGAATGGAGGCGAATGATGGTTTAAGATGGCTAAAAATGGACAGGTTACGGTTGATATTAGGATATTACCGCCAGACGACTGGCCGATGACACACACCTGCAGGATGTTCTTGCAATTAATCAAGAGATCAGTGCTCAGTGAACAGCTAATGATCGATGGAAGATGCTTATAATAACAGGCAATTACAAAGGACACAACCAAACAAGTTCATCCGGATATCATGTCAGGCATGAGAGTCATGAAGGGTGGAGTTGGTGGTTATACAAATGTAAGTGCATATAAATATAAACAAATAAATATATACATATATATATATGTATACATAAAAATGCAAAGCTGTTTGGTAATCATCGCTATGGCTACACAAGTGAAAACATATCCGACTCAGGTCGGTGAAGAAAAAACATTGTGAAGTACAGCGATCCCGTACGAACTGCTTTAGCAATTCAACTCCAATATCAAACACCATTGACAATCATTAAATTAAACAAAAACCACCACGGGTCCTCACACGCAAAAACATCCTTGATCACTATTCGCCGTCAATAACCTTTCTTGTCGATAAAGTCATCACTGCCATCTGTATCCTTCATCGCAAGTCATTAACAAATAATGGATACAAGAATTCGACACTATCAGCTATTCGCAACAATCCACAGGATGTAATCACCACACCATCATCTGTCAGCAGCCAAACTGGCTGGTAACGACAATCATCAACTCGTATCAACCACTATTGGCCCCCACCTCTAAGCAATATCAATTGATATTCCCAACCATTCGAAACCAGTCTCAATCTACGATTCACCCATCAGTATGAAAGATCATTTGTAGCAGTGTTTAATTCAGCACTATTGACACTTGCTGGTCATTACAAATCATTGTCAACCATGAATAGATCATTTCAATCATGATCCATCAACTATTGGTACTCGTTGATGAAGCAAATATTGAATAGTCAGTCGTTAAAACAACCATTAAGCATTGCTAACCATCAAGGACCCTGAATATCATTCATTGGTTGCTGTTGACCAATTATCACTCAAGTGTTTACCACTAATCACACATTCTTTACAGACTGTTCACCCGATTCATCTTCTCCTTTTTAGCCATACTGCACTCCGAATTAATCTTCAACCTATCATTCTTCATGATCAACCAGTAGGCTGCCAGAAAAGAAAGCCGACAATCATGATGAACTAGGGCAATTCATCGAAATAGTCATGGTGAACTGCACATGTTCGCCCTTAACTCATCACCTTCAACCACTAAACACCCACATCAACCAGCCCTCCAACCGTGCTTCACTGGCACCCACCACCTAGCTGCGCCGCTGCGCCAGGGCACATGTACCCACCAAGGCAGTGGCCTCACCGACACATTGAAGATGCATTGTTGGCATGGAATGATTGAGATACAAACATGTTTATAATATATAGATTTAACATATAACTATAATATATAAATATATATATATATATAAACGATTTACATATAATAAATATAAAAAAAAGAATGTAGCATATAAGTCGATTTGATAGAATAGATATGGCCATCAATAATCTATTCAATCAAGGTTTAGCATTTTATCAAATCTATATCGATTTGAATTTAATATAAAAGGTCATAGATTTGATGTAGATATTAATATACATACGTGATTTTGTGTTGCTGTCATTTGCAATTTCACTCTGCGATGGCCAGCCATTGATGAGCGTGATGATTTGATGAATATCAATGAAGAGAGGATCTCGATATTCAATGATGTTGAAAGATTAATGATGATAGATGATGAATGGTCACTCCATACTTAGTGATGTCTAATGATGGGTAACAATCAAGGGTAACGGTTGATCAAGGTTGATAATTAGCGGTCACAATATGGTGGCCAATAAAGCGATTCATGGTATTCATGATCACGTGACCTTAAGATTGTGATCGCAGTGGCTATAGAACATTTGACGATGGTTCATGATCATTCATGAGGGTTCGGTTGTGGTGAACGATCTTCAAAAATGCTGGTCAGTGGTGATCAAAACTGGTTGCTGGTGCAAGCCATTGCCAACAACTTGGAAGAAATTCAACGACAACCAACAAGAAACAATCCATTTGAAGGCTTGTTGGTATTGACTCATGCCCAGTAGTCATTTGTTTTCATATTGATGCTCGTCATTGGTTAACCACGATGCCCCACTTGGGTTTTCAACACAGAAACTGCGGGGGAGAACTGCCACCGAGCCGCAGAGGCATTGCTGAGGTGGAGCGGATGGAAGAGGCCCTGTGCCGGTGACTGGCGAGTTGATATTTGTGACGGGTGATTGCTGCTAGCTAATGGTTGGGAGGGAGGCCAGGAGCCAGGGGTATCCTGCCCTAGCCCTTTACAAGGGAGCCAAGGAGCTGCGAGGCTTGCTGATGGTGCAGAAGAGGTATTTATGTAGTCATTCATCATTGGCTATATGAATTGTTGTTGTTGACTATGAAAAATTCATTCTCGGTTCTATTGATGGATAATGAATAAGCATCGGGTATGCAAATATTGATGGATATCAGCGGTTAACATTGCCTACATTGATGGTTGCTTCTTGGCTGCCAATGGTTGCTCATTGGCCATGTTGATGGCTCGTTAATGGCTGAGACTGGGTGAAACTGGACAATAAGCTGGTAGCTGGTTCGGACTGGTGATGGGTAGATTGTTGATCAATAGTTGATGGTTAGCAATGATTAATGATGGTTAATAGTAGTCAATTCATGATTGATGATCATAGTCAGTGACGGATAGTGTTTCATGTTCCTGATTCATTAGGGGTTGATTGACCATTGTCAATGATGATAAAATAGGATCAAATGAAGCTTAAACTATAGTCAATGGTGCTTCCTTTCATGACAGCTGATGATTGTTGAGGCTGAGTCAACCACTTTGTTGATTGTGGCTACGCGTACGATAGTGGTTCATGATGTCTATTTCTTGACCATTCCGCTTCTCATGGTCGAGTGATGGTCAATCAAAACAATATTTGCTGGAAGTTAATGTTCTCAAAATCATGGCACCCTCACAAATGGATTGTTTCTTACTACAAATGGTTGATATTGGATGATTTTGGGGTACCCCTACTTTAAGAAACCACCATTTCCAACAGTCACCATTGTTTTACAATCCTTGCCCTGGCTGGCGATTGAATTGAGGCATTCTGGTTGAAACGACGTTGCTCGGCAAAGTTCTTGGGGCTTGGAGGGCTGCCAAGTCCAACTTGGGATGAAGCTGTGCCGTCCAGGAGTTGCATTGTTGAAGATCAAGGATCTCCTTCGCACGAAGATATTTTGGTTCCGGAAAACAATTGAAGTTGAGTTTTTGATATCTAGGAGGCTCGTTATTGGAGTTGAATTATGTTTTTTTAAGTTGAAGTTTTGATTCGTTGTTTGAAAATAATTGGATATTTCGGTCTTGATATTTTGGGACCAATGATCCAGTTGAAAACTACCAAGACTTTGAATTTGAGAAAATCAAATCTGGACTTCCACCCTACCAACAAAATCACTATCTGGGGGGAGGGTAATTAGCAACAATACGTACCCCCCAGAACATCAGAATTGACTTGGACAAACTTGCCACTATTGAGTGGACTTCCCTCCGGTTTACCTTGCAAACTGTTCACCCAATAATTGAAAACCATGATTTTCATTTGACCCACAAATTCCCGTGTAAATATCTCATCAAAATTGACTATTTGAGCTTCAAAGTTGATTTTAGTTCGAAAGTGTTGACTGTTACAACTATCACTCTGGAACCATGGTCTATACCTTGCTTCCGAAACCACTTCTGGAGCACCAATTCTCTCCGAAACCTGGCGACTTCTCGAGGCAACAATCACTTGATTCACCATGATCCAGTGGATCGACCAGCTGGTTGCACCGGCTAAATGGTGAACAGTGAAGCCAGCGTACGTCCAACCATGAACCCGTGTCATTAGCCATGTGTTAGCCACTTGTGTGTCAGTGTATGATTGGTCAAATTTAACTGATTAGCCATGTGTTAGGTCAGTGATAAGTTCTAAATCAGTTTCATTGACCAATCAGAATGCCATTCATCAGCCATCGTTAAATTCATGATTATGAAACATTGATCACCATCATTTACCACCATTATTCACGGTACCAGGTAACTCACACATCATGAACTATCATGAACCATTTTCATTAATCCATCATTAGCACCATCACCAAGCATCATCATCATGCATAACAATCTTCAATCCATCATAAACCACATTTGCCATCTCTAATCACTAATGATCAGAATTAACCACTATTCATAAAAATTAACCATCATTAACTGACCGGGAATGGCCATCTTCAATCCATCACAAATCCCGTTAATCAACCATTAGTAGCGATTAATCACGGTTGATGACTCATCTTCAATCCCATCATGAACAACATGTACTATCTCTATAGCACTTGACAATCACTTCGAACATCATATGGAAACGCTCTAGAGCACTTTAGGCTGGAGATGAATTGCCACAAAATAATCACCAACAAGTAATGATCATTAACCCTTATGAAACCATAAGAACCAGGATTGGTCATCATTAATCCATCATGATAAAAATAGTACTAATATTAAGGGGGCAATCATTAAATACAAAGTATAATACCATGGTATAATACTAATATTAAGATTCATGATTTATAATACTTAAAAAAATCATGATAGTATTAGCCATTGTTTTCCCTTTGATTTGGTTGGTTATTAAAGGCCATTATTGGTTGGTTAAAGCCTTGACCCATAACCACATAGTTGGTGGGTATATCCACTGCTATTGTTGGTTATTATCCCCTGTACTTAACCATTGACCAGCTGGTTAACCATTGGTTGGTTACCATTAATCCATCATGATATAGAAAATATTCATAGTATTATAAATCATTATCACCTAATGATTTTTCAATAATATTACTAATTATTAATTATTATAACCAGCTGGTTAACCATTGGTTGGTTACCATTAATCCATCATGATATCGATGATATTCATAGTAAATCATTATCACCTAATGATTTTTCAATAATATTACTAATTATTAATCATTATGTGTCATATGAATAATTTATCCATCTGGGCAGCTCGGTTGTTCTGTGGCTCCGACTCCTCCGGCTATGTAGAGCCAAACAATCGCCTCGAGGGTAAAGGCAAGAAGCACATTGCCTATGTAGACCTGGAGGATCTCGGACAGTCGAAGAGACTACATGCCCCAGAGCTCGGTGATTGCACGCACCGGGCGCGGGGCTCTGGAGCGACCATCCTCCAAAGGTTTGGACCTGGCCACGGACCAAGTTTCGCAAGGAGGTCCTGCGAGTAGACCAGCGATGTATCCAGAGCGAATCGCTGTCATCCAGAACTCCCGAACATGATCCTTGGCAACATCGCCCCCCTCTTGGTCCACGATCAGATCGACGCTGACCACAGTCAGCACCACTTCCGGGTACTCTGCGTGCATGCGCTCGATGTATTGTTGAAAATCTCCGGGCCTGCGACGACCAGAGAAGAGATGTAAAATCACGCGTTCCCTGTATAGACCGCCTAGAATGGGCCGTGGTCCTGAGGGCAGGTTCCAGGTGGCACAGTTGTCGGCAGTCCACTTGGTGCATCAGGGGCGGTTCTGGAAGCTGCCATTGGTGCAGCATTTGCTTCAGCTCCCGGAGTTCACTCTGACTCAGGTGCATCAGGGGCGGTTCGGCTCCCAAAGTGCCAAGCCCACAATGCTGCTCACGCTCAACCTGGATCACCTTGATGATGCCTTCAACGAATGGTGGGTGGATCAGCCACCTTATACTGAGGTCAGTATTGGGCGAGACTCTGGTGGTGATTTTCGCACCACCCGTTTGAAAGAGTACCCCCCATCTTTTTGTGCCAGCATCAGTGCAGCTTTTGTGCGGACGTTCCAACAGCGTTCCACGCTTGCAGATGCTTGGCTTCCACATGGCTTTCTGCAGCGATGTAAAGAGATGCAGTGCACTTTCAGTGCCTACATCGGTCGCGATTTCGCAGGGACCTAGCCATGTCTTCTTTTCCGAATTCAATAGGCCGCGGTGATTCACCTCTAGTTGCCTCAAGGTCAAAAAAATTTATCCATCAGGATAATATCTAATAAAGAATCATGATAGTATTAACCATTGTTTTCCGTTTGATTTGGTTGGTTATTATAAGGCCATTATTGGTTGGTTAAAGCCTTGACCCATAACCATATTAAGGCCAAATAAAACATCCCAGGCACCACGGGCCTGGGGCGTCTCCACCTTCTCAGGTTCCTCGCTTTCGTTCCGTTCCGCCGCCGGAACGGAGAGCGTAAAGGTCACGTTGTGACCTGCCATGGTGACCTGCTAAGCGAGGCGTAAAGGATGCGTTGGATGCCATGGTTCATGATGATGGTCAATGACAATGGTTGGTGAATGACTAAAGATCATGAGGGTCAATGGTGGTTAATGATTTCAACCATGATGAATCAAAATGGCTCATTATGGTTGAATCATGGTCAATTATATGGCTTTACATGATGATACTTAATAATGGTGAATCGTACTTAATAGTCAAGGATGATGGTCCATGATGATGGTCAATGATAAATTTGATGATCATGGTTGGGGATGGCTCATAAGGCTTAATGATATTTAATGATTGTGAATATATGATTCAATGATGCCTTCATCAAACACGTTGGGGCTTTATGGACACAATTTTGGCTATTCTTTGATACTTAATAATACTTAGTGATGGTTTATTATACTTCATGACTCAGTTAATCATGATTAATTAAGACATGCTAATGATGGTTGAATGCTGGGCAATGATGATGGTTGACGATGATGGTTGGTGATAGTGAATGATAATGGCTAATGATGGTGATTGATGATTCATCACGATGGTTATCATAATGATAGCCGTTGCTCAAACTTGCTGAGTGATGCTTGAGAGATTGATAAACAAGGAATAAGCCAGTTCGATGATATAACAATCAAGGTAAAGTGTAACACGGCAGGAGGTTAAACTTTGGTATACAACATGATTCAACACAATGTTTAACAACCATTGATTCACAACTTATACAACGTATCCACACAGCTGCTGTCGATTGTTGTAGGGAGATATTGTTGTAGCTAATCACGAATGACAGGACAATCAACGAATAATAGTGTCTCCCGTGCGTGTTCCGCGAGGTGCCAAAAAGAAGGATGGCCACCGAACTTGAAGGGACATGTGGTATAAGAAGTACTACCATTTGTGGATGCCATTATGGCATTATGATGGTTTGATGATTCTTAACCAAAGGTCAATGCTTGTTCATAATGATGGTCAATAGCGGGTGAACCAACGGTAAATAGGCTTCTCTGAGAACAAAGAAAGACCTCTATTCCAAGATCTCCTGCGCGAGAAACCCGGTTTGACAAGTTTGGGATGCCTGAGGGAACATCCAACACCCATGGTTTTTGATAGAATAGAATGGAGGCAACCCATTTGAGAGAAGCATATTTTCAGCATATTGAAGAACCCGCAATTGTGGGAGGTTCCAGAAAGAACCATCTGTCATTGAACAATCGCAATGGTTGGGGACTGATATGAAATCATATCATATGGCCATGGAGATCAACCACCATTCACCAAGCTGAACAACTACAAGATTACAACCTTTGTTGGATTGACTCAAAGAGAACATATCAACCAACCAAGGAATCAACCATGGCGATCGAAAAGCATCCTGGTTGATGTTGCTAGGTCTTGTTGTACAGGGGCAATATATAAGTCAAGTTTAGCCAAGCTACTGTAGATTGAAGATGCATGAGATCATGTCAGGTACCCAGTAGCCCAGACTTATTGTAGCTAGCACATGAGACAATTCGCTAGGTGGAGATCAAGTTTTCACTAAAAGTCTGGGAGAACTAGTAGAAGCATGGGAATAGGTGTTTACTAATTATCATCCGATGATTTCCGATGTTGGTTGTTTGCTTCATACCATTGATAGGGTGATAATAACAATCGTCAAACTGGGATCACCCTAGCATCCAAAGACATAAGCTCATGACTGGTGATTACAAAATGGCAATACCGTTGTTATTTAATCATTCTCAGGCCAAGAAAAGAAACTCTATGTGTATGTTATGTGTTGGTCAAGTGGATATTTTCACCACACTTGAGATCAAACAGCCAAT
Organism: Symbiodinium kawagutii; assembly: GCA_009767595.1. Classification (NCBI taxonomy): domain Eukaryota; class Dinophyceae; order Suessiales; family Symbiodiniaceae; genus Symbiodinium; species Symbiodinium kawagutii. The sequence continues at coordinate 12,504 of VSDK01000710.1, read as the reverse complement.
CAGTGTGACCATTATTGGTGATTGTACACCATGATGAGCAGCATCAATTGGTGTCAACCGGTCATTCTTCCCTCGTCAGATCTGCCGGGCCGAGCCACATTGGTTCCGTTCGTCGCATTCGGTGCCTGCAATCCATGGAGGTTCAAGGAGAGTCTTCGGGGGTCAATGGCTGTTGAGAGGATGGCTCTCGGTTTCCAAGGGTTGGTGAATGGGTGGTTGATTTGCTGGCTGCTGCTTCATGGCTGGTCAATGGTTGGTGAATGGTGGGTGAGAACATTGAATTCCAAGTTCGGCACAGCTTGTGGGTTGATGCGATACACCACAGGTTATGGATTGCATTTTTTCGTTGGAACCTTTGGTTTTTGGCAACCAGTCATGATTGGCTTGCCTATTGCGTCTTGAAGACTCCAAGAATTCTACTGGCTGATCGTCATACAAAATAGGCAGGCCAACCAGTACACTTACTGAGATAATCGTTTCTTGCCTATTCTTAATAACTGTTCAAGGCGCAATAGGCAAGCCAATCATGTCACCTTTAAATCCAGCAACTAGAAGCTGCTTGACCATCATTCCTGGTTCTTATTCCCTATTTTTAATCATGATTAGCCATGATTAACCAGCCATCATATTATGTTTTTCATCAAAAATAGAGGACCCCCAAATCATCCAGTTTATCAGCCACAGTTTATCAAGCCAGCCATTATTGGGTCCCTTATGTTGAGAAACACCCGGATATTTTGCCATCATTAAACCCGAAGCCACAGTTTTCAACAGTTGTGCTTTTCTACCTGCGGTGCTGCAAGAAGGCGTCGTTGTTGCGTCTAAAGAGTGTGCAAAACTTCCATCCCCGGCTGCTTTCCCCTGAAGCTGGGGGACTCAGGGGGCCCAAAAACCTCAGAATTTTGGTGGTTTCCTGATGCTTCATGGGGAGGTTCATGTGGAAGTTCATGTGGAGGTTCATGGGGAGGTTCATGGTGGTGCCTTTGGCGGTAGCTGGATACTTGATGGTTGATATTGGTTCATAGAAGTGCTGCTTAACATCCGTTTAGATGCTTACCCCGAGTCACAAACTGTACACAAACGAGGCTTTAAGCTTCATTCTGGTGTTACGTTCATGGTGGGGAGCGGGCGGTCTGTCGCTGGATTGTTCGGCAAGTCATCCTTTGATTGTCAACCTGGAAGAGAACATTCACTACTTGTCTATGTTTCACCTACTCACAATCTGGTGATTGTCCATCGGTTTCAAGGGGCAGCCAATTGGTTGTGGCTCACAATGAAACTGATCCTCCACTTTGGCTACTTTCGAAAAAATGATCAACACTTCGTAGTCTCCAACTCGTCATTGCCCTAGCCACTTGATCCTTCAACTTTTTACTTTTTGGTATGGCCTCATGTACTCTTCCTCTTTGGCAAGTTGCTTCACAATAAGATTCTATTACCAGTTACTCGTTGTATTATCCAACCAAAAATGCAGTGATACCATGCAATACTAGTTGCATTTATACTTACCAATTGGAGGCGAGACGATGCCCAAGATCGACTCATTTTTAGCCTGTGGGTGACTTGGCTGGGTGTGTCCATGGTAGGCCCAAGTCTTTGACTTCCCGGATTTTTGGTACTTGTGACTGATTAACCATCTTAGCTGTTGGTTAAACTGCTTGATCATCATCAACCCTCAGTCTAAGCTTGTTTCCTTATTGAAGTACTGGATCAACCTTGCCTTGGGGGGCAACCATGCTTCATCATCAACGACTGCAGGGAGCTCGTGACTAAGAGACTTTGGGATGGAAAGTAGCAATGGTGGATGAGGAATTGCTACCAGGGTTTTTGGGCATGGACCTCTTGCATCCAACTGGATGAGCAACGCTTGAAACACTGGAGACAAATTCAGCCACGACCAAAACTCAACTCCAGACCTTGACCTGGACTTTTTTCCACAATCCCAATTTCAAATGACACATTGACAATTCTCACATCAGCTTTTTCAGCAGTCACAGTCCCAACGCCTTCATTTCTCGAACTCAGGTGGTTGGGATCATTTTCGGCGTTGGGTGATGACTGGTGACAGGTTGACAACTTTCGATCATGGCTTTGCTTCCCAAAGGAGTACGCTATGCGGGCCATGCAACTATCCACATGGTCCTTCAAACGGATTGACTGATGGGTGTTGCGACTGTGCGAGGGTGACAAGGAGATCTGATTTCGAGCCACGAAAGGGCTGGCCAATAGCCAACTCTGGCGAAACATTTTGCCTGGGTATCGAGCAATGTCAAGAGCTGTCCCATTTTAAAGCAGTTGAAAAAACTCCTACCTGGTCCTAGGCCCTAAGCAGCTGGTATATGAACGGACCAGGTAGAACGTATACTCACATGATTTGAGCGCGTTATCGACTAACGATGTTGCCAGTTGGGTCTAAATGAGCAGCTTCGAATGACCAAGTGGTTTCATGTTCTTAGATGGACCTAATTACCGCATTGGAAATCTAAAACAACCAAAGAATTGGTCCCCAACAGCCTAAATCACCGGCCTGGCATCTCAGTGGGCAACGAAGCTTATAATTAAGCCTATAATTCATAATGGGAAATCACCAAGCTTATTAAGCTAGGGTATAGTAGCAATGATGGGTTGTAATGGGTACGTAATTCGTGGATGACGACCCACTGAAAACGGCACTGACAATCTCTCGCTTCCAGCCTTCTGGCCACGGTTTGGACATGCAAGGATCACTACCCCACTAGTGCTGAAGAGTCTTGTAATATGTCCAAATAGAGGAATCGTTAATCTGGCAAATATATCTTGAATATAGTTATAGATTATAAATCCTTTATCAAACCCATTATATCAACTTTGCCGTGATTGAGAATGCTTTTTCAGTGGTTAATTCATCCAGGTTAACCCTGGGTTACCCATGGTTGCTCGTGATTGTTAATTGCGGAGATGTTTGTTTACAGTGGCTCCTCATCTCCCGTCACCGTCTTTCACAGGGCATGTTTGATGCACTGGCAAACAGCTGTTCGAAGCAGGAATCTCACCATGGAAGCTGGTTGATTTTTTTTCAACAAAGCCTTGGCAGGCCCCCGGTTTACAAAATTGTCGGGTCCTTCAGTTTATCAGTTATTAACAAGCATAAAACCATGAACATTGACTTTCAGAATTCACCATGGCTTACTACACATCAAGTGAATATTAATCCACCATATCAAAACCATTAATCCACCTTGGCCGTTCAGTTTCCGTCCTTCCAATTTCCAATTCTACTCGCTTTTGAGATGCTTTTCCCTGATCGTCTCACCAGGTCAAACCCTAAAGGGATACAGGTTCAATGGAACGCCCAGAGAACCCCAGATTTACCGAGTTGCTGAGTGGGAACCTATCAACCACGATCAACGATGAGGAAGAATCGCTGGTTTCACGGATAACTCCGCTACCGAACGCCATTATCCGTGTACTACCGCGACTGTTTTGTGAAGCATAAACACTTATCATATCGATTGGCATCAGCAAATTACAACCAGTTCTCCATAATCAACATAAATGTAAGACTGGTTGACTTTTGACCTCATTTGTTAAAGTATTTACAGGATTCATGTTGTTGATTCAGCCATGACTAGCAGAAGCATCATGAATGTCATGAGTAAATCATAACCTCATAGTCTGTCAATAGCCGTCAAATTAATCATCATCCAAGCAACCACCAAATTCACTGTTAATCATAGTTATGCTGGGCTAAAATAACACTTTGATGTGGGTCGGTCACCATACATTCTTAGTGGTTGCAAAAAGTGCTGGCGAATCGCCCACTTCAAACTGGTAGAAACCAACCAAGGGTTGCTGCCTACCATGCGGTTCGGGCACCCCTGGTAACTCCTTCTTGGATACGCCTGGCTCCTTAGCTCCCTCCCAACCACCAGCCAGACTGCTATTAAAACCACGATTTTCCGTTCAGCAGTGGGTCAACAGCCCTGTTCATAGCCCTGGCTGCTCACATCCCATGACCGTAACAGTCCAATTGTTGAGATGTGTTGGCCATAATCACCCTTAGCCATTTGTAGGTGCATGGTATCATATCTTCTATTTGGGTTAGTTGTGACCAACCTCAACCATTCTGAAACTATTTGTGATTAACGATTGGAAAACGTTGGCTCTGACCCAGCTGGCCGTTTCAGTATCCTCGGGGACTCCAGCTTCCAACTGTCTGCACTAGTGGGAACAACGAATGTTCGCAGTGACCCCTCTGGAGCCGCCCACAGTGATTGTTGAATCATGCTGCATCATGTTGAATCATGCTGAATCGATATATGTGCATTGAAACAAGCTACAGGCGCTAGTGAGATTCAAGAGATACACACACACGCAAAGTAGATAAATATATATAATATGATATTTTGATAGCGTATGATAACATAGCATAACGTATGATAGCACATGAGTACAATAGCAGTCTATCTATTCAACACATTACATGCTGCATGTATATAGTTGGCACAAGACATGAGAATCGTCATATTCCGACTACTTGGTACACTCTTCGATCGGGATGCTGAACCAATGCTACTGAAGCAACTCTCTGGGGGTGAGGGGCAACTGCGACTAGAGATGGTCAAGCTGGGAATTCCTTCAGCTAGAGGGTTTTGGTGGTCGGATGTTCAATGGAAGTTGAGAGAACATGTTTTAAACAAAGTGATGATACATTCTGAATTTCCCACTTCCGAAACTATTGGATGTGATTTTGCTGGTTTCGCGATCAAGATTTTGAGATTGAAGGAAAACCCATGAATTCGCATGTCATACGGTCGGTCGGAGTCGCGCGTGGGCGCCATGTTGCGCAGTTTGACCTTCGCCACTGACGCCACTTTCAAACTGCTGAGCCATGGCCAAGCTAAGAACTCGGCTTAAGTCGAGTCATCAACAGTATTGGGATTCAGACGGATTCAACAAAATTTACGGACAGGTTCAACACGAATCATTGACATGTCATGTATTGATGTAAAACTGAAACCAGACTATTTGACCAATCTGCCTCAACTTTTTGAGGAACTGTTCAATCCTGGATCATTCTAAATTCATCGAATCATCACGGCTGGGTAAGAACTCATTGTGGTGTCTCTCTCAGGACCCCTTCATGCTGCTCATAGCAAGTACAACCACATAGATGTATTTGTGCATATGAAAAACTCTTTTGGGATATAATCCCTATACACATCCTAACTGGTCCTAACTGACGTACGTGTTTCCCAGCTTCTTTTCCAGATCTTACCCAGCACAAGGAAGATTGGAATCTGCCTTTGCAGCAAGCCGCTTTGCCTTCAGAATCTGCCGGTGCTGACGCTTCTTCTTCTGCAAGGCACCTCGAGGACACAAGTGGCAATGCTGACAGGTTTCTCCTCGAGTGCAGCCTCCCGGCCGCCAAAACCATGTGCACGGCTTGCAGGCGCCCTGTGAGTGCAAGGCCGAACCCACAGACCAGCGACAGCCATCGTAAGGAGCTGAAGCATCTGTGAGATCGCCTTCGAGGCTACTCTGGCGACTGAAGCACTCGGTGGTATTGGTGCTGCCGCTCACTTCTCGCTTGATTTCTCGCTTGATTTCTCGCTTGGTTGCTCCCTTGGGGACAACGGGAAGCGATGACATCGATCCCAGGGATCCCGGGCTACTGGAAGACTTGTGAAGCTTGGGCTCGGTCACTGGACGAAGTTCCAAGAAGGTGAGCCGTTCGATCAGCTTGAAGTCCTGCACCTCATCGATCTGCGACCAACACATGGCAGATCTGAAGTCCTTAAAACAAAATACGCAGACTCCCGCTGCCAGCCTCAAGGGAAAGGAAAATGCCTTGAGGCCTTGAACCAAAATGGCAATTAGAATAGTTCTTGCCAGCTCAAGTCAATGCCCACTTCAAGCAGCTCGGATCAGATCCTTGTTTTAAAATGAGCTAAGCGGCCAAGAGCTTTACCCCTTAGAATTACCTGGTATGACCTCCCATGATTGTTGGCTTTTTCAACCCCTCTGAACAATGTTTTTCAGCCACCAACAAGATCTTTGACCATTATCCCATGTTCACCACCATTCTCAGCCATCAAACATGTCCATCAAACTACCAACAGCTGTAGTTCTTTACAAATAAGTTTGCTGCTAAGTGTAGCCCCCATTATTCACCATGATTAGCCATTATCAACCACAATTAAGCATGATTAATCCTTGTAACTGGTGATTATCAGCCATAATTCACCACCAAATATACCACTGCCACACCGAGCCCCGGGCCGCTGCGCGTCGCGCACGCCTGTGACGCACTGCTCCGGCGTTCCAGGAACCCACCAGCGCTGCTGTTGGCCAACACGACCAGAGTCAGAAAGACCCAAAGGCGAAACATGGCGACGCGATGCGTGGACTGCCGGAGCTCAGGTCAACAAGACGTGGTCAACGTGGATCATTGATACCAACTTGAAGATTAATCAGGATGCTGGCTTGCATTCCGCTTTCTGAATCAAAGGCAAGTACCTGTGCAATGATACCTGTGGTGTTTGAATTTGTTTGTACTTATGTGCATCATGCTTATCTGATGGAGGATCTGCGTCGCCACAAGCCGCTAAAATGCTGCAGCAGGTTGGAAGTCGAACATCTACCTGCACCCGCTACCTGCGTGGTGGTTGATGATGATTGGACATGGTGAAGCTACTACACCGTTGATTGACAGCCGCTACTGCAGTTCATAGTGGCTAAAAGATGGTTGTGTTTCAATATTGCGTGGTGGTTGATGATGATTGGACATGGTGAAGCTACTACACCGTTGATTGACAGCCGCTACTGCAGTTCATAGTGGCTAGTACTGGTTGTGATGCCAATGGTGTTTTCTTTGATGCTAAGCTGGTTGATGCTTGAGAACGGTCGTAGTTCCAATGGTCGCTAGCGCTAGCAGCTTAAGCCTGATGATCGAGTGCCATTTTTTGCACTGTTGCTCACCGGTGATCAGGTGTTGATCAACCCTGGTTGTGAAGCCTGGGTATTCACAGTATAGATCAAACCATTAGTAATAAGAAAGGTTTTACTGTGCTGAATGTGATGAATGATCTGGCAATGATGGTCTGATCCAAGCATTTACTACAGCATAACAAAGTGGGTAATGAATAATTGTGTTCACTAATGTACAATTAGTTCATGTGATTTCATTCGCTGGTGATTGGCTCACGTATGAACCAAACCGTTAGCAAAGCACCACTAATCCCAGCAAACTGGAATTAGACCGTCACAATGTGGGAGCTTTCCAGTAGATTCACAGCTGCTATTGGGATCAATAAGCTATTGCAGGCGGGGATAGCAAACCTTCCAATATGGACCAAGCTTATTCCTGGGATTGTACTGCATGGGAGGATTGATCAAGCACCTCACAAACAACGGCCTTGCAAAGTCCGAAGTCAATTCCAGAGTGTCATCAAATACACCATCATAGCTATAGCGACCAACTTTCGTGGCCATCGCCCTCTTTTCACGCGTCCAACAGCCCATCAGCAGACTGTCCATTGAAGAGCTCGAGGGACCTGATGGTGTGGGAGTCACCAGCAAGGAAGCTGATGCTTTGTCAGGCTAATCTGACAAACATGGTGGATTATGGGCTAAGACAAGCAGCAATTGTGTCACTAAGAATCAGCCCATCAACCAATCTCGTCACTAAGTCAACCATACCATGAAAAACCACAACAGAGTCAGCAACGCATCAATGGTAAGTACTGATTGTTACTCCTGAATGTTCGGAGTCTAGGAAGAATTGGCAGTGGGTCAAAATCCCGTACCCCTAGTTCCCCTGTCATTACCCATTGTTTCCCTTATTGCTGTTGGTGGAAATCCTCCATGAATTGCTTGGTTAATATTGACCCATAGCCAATTGACGACTAGCAAAGTTTATCATGGAGCCAACTCTCAGCACCAGTTTCGCTGTCAGCGGCTCCACACGGAAATTGGTGTGCACCACTTCTGGTGTTCCAAGGAACATTGGTATCGTTTTCGGGCACACATCGAGTGGACAAACAGCTGACTTCGCCAACGATATTGGTATGTACTTGCTTGTCAAATCTGATACTTATTGGTAATCATCAGCCACCTTCAACCTTAACCTCAACATCAACCAATGAATCATTGTTCATCATCACTGATCAGTCATTCAGAATCCGAAACCATAGGTCAACAAAGGGATCCTTGTGACCTGCATATAGAGACCACTAAACCTTCACGGCGCCAGGGGCTTGGATCCCTTTAAAGAGTTGTGCGCAGGAGCTACCAGGAGCGACTCAGTGTTCTAACCAAACTGGTACAGAAGGCAAACTTGGTGGTTGTTAATGATCAACAAAAACTGAGAATGGTCGACAAATACCGCTGGTATCAAACAAAACTCACCATGATTCAACAATAACAACAACCCACATGCTATTCAACATTGTTTATCCATTTTTCTAGCTACAATTTTCTGCCAAAAGTATCCGTTGGGGCGGTGTTGGGGTTACCACTTGGGCCCCATTTGATGATCCTTTGACACATAGCGGCACAGGCTGGGGCCTTTCCCAACTGATTCACAGGAGGACGGCTACAACCGCGACACCTCCCCGGGACCACAACAGCTTTAACATCATACAACAAGTAGTGGCTAGACTGCTGCGGGGTTCAACATATGTTTAAACCCATTGATGTTCACGTGTGGCGTTAATTTCTGAGACCGCGTCTTCTCAAGGTGTTGTGTCTATACATTCTGACCAAAAACATACGCTTTCATCGACTCGAAATACGCTGGCCTAAGTCCGCGAATAGCATGCAGGTGCGTGGAAAACGAGTGCCATCTGGACAGTGAATCACCTGCAACTGAATGACATCTGATTCCAACAAAAAAATTGAACAATCACCAAACATACTAAAGTTACATTCCATCATTCCCACCTGATTCCACCTAGGACACCTGATTCCCAGCTAAAACATGCCAAAACAACGGGGACCAAGGCTATCCCAGGGAACTCATCCACTGGGACTGCTGTGGGATGAACCATGAAACAAGTACGATTTAGCATCATGCAGTCTTCTTAACCTTCCCAAACCCAGGAAGATCGTCCTGTGTATTCTTGATAGTTAGACTATCATCATCCATTTAGTTGTCCTGAAATCATGATTAGACTGTATGCGTCGGACTATATATTTCAAACCATCTCCAACCATTTTTTGGTTCATAACCATCTTTAGCCATGGCCAACGGTCATGAAGTAATGCCTCGGAACAAACCCCCAGGTCTCCGCAGGTCCCCGCACACACCCACGAAAGCTTTCTCGGCTCCATATTTAAACCTCGGGGAGCTGATGGGCTGGAGGGGAGCATAGCTTTGGAACCGGAACCGCCGCCGCAGGTCAGATTTGTGGCACTGCTAACCTAGCGAAGTAGATCGAACTAGTCATATCTGCCAGAACTGGCGATGTGCCCCAGCGACAAATATCGCTCCCAAAGCAGCACCAACGTGGTTTGCAAGAGCAAATGAACGTTGACATCTCACCCCACCCTACCCTACACCGCATAGCATCACTGTGGTTTGCAAGAGCAAATGAACGTTGACATCTCACCCCACCTCAACCCAACCACACTGACGCAACCGTGCACGCGCGTGAACATCCGTGGCCGCTGTGAACAGAGCTTTTGGCCCTTCACAGTTCCGCCACACAAGACCTGTGAACCGTGGCACCACATACGTGGCGTGTACATCGAAAGCCAAAAATTGATGCCCGCGGTGCTATGGGTGCAGGTGGCTTCAACAACGACGGGGGTCGATTCCGCAACGTGGCTGCGGTCCGGGCAGAAGAGCGACTGGCAGTGTTCATATCTTTGATGACATCACCCATTTGATGGGCATGCCCAGGAAATCTAGAGTTGGCAGATCCCTAGTAGTGTTGGTGGTTGCTCATCAGCCATTCTATTCACTAGGGTCAATGCCAAAAACACCAAATGCATCGATTTCAGGCTATTTCTAACGGTACTGAATGGATTTTGGGCCCAGAACTATACCTGCATATGCATCTACATAACCACCATTGTTTGAGATTTGTGATTAAATTGCTAGTGTATCTAGTGTTGTCGGTGACTAAATGTGATTTACCATCTGATACTACATATACCATAGCTAACCAATCGCTGTCAACCAGTGTGAATTGCTATGCACTGCTAGCCGTTTCATTATACTCGCCAATATTGCATCATCAGTTCCCACTTGTTTATGGGAAGTAATTCATAGCATTTATGGTGAGTGACACAATAGCCACATGTGTGTTTTTGTATTGGAATAGGTGTACCCCCAAATCATCCCATATTAATCATTTATAGCAATAATCCATAGGTTTTTTTGGGTCGCCTTTTTGGATGAAGGATATTCTTCACCGGTCTAACCTGCATTCCCAAAACCTCCCAGCTGTTCAAATCCAGGCACGGCAATTGCAGGTGTCCAGTCTTTGCTTCCCTGGCTGCGGGTGATCCAAGGTTGGGGGGCGCATGTCATGGGGCACAGGACCACCAGGTCATCATCATGATGGTCATGATGGGTGATGCCAATGGTCAAGACCTGAGACCTGTTGATAACCAAGGATGGCTGATGTTTTTTTGCCATCGTATGGTGATTTCTCGAAATAAGGGTCCCCGAAATCATCCAATATGAGTCATTTATCCTACAACATCAACCATTTTGGGGGGTCCCAAATTTTGAGAAACCTGCATATCCAGGTAAAACAAAATGCGATTGCCAACCATGATTTGTTGGCAGCAACGATCACGCATTATCAACCATCATTTCGCTATTCTAGGAAGCGTCATGCCCTGCCATGCGATTGAGAAAAACAAAGGTTTTCACAATCAAATAATCATCATGAAATCAATCGTGGGTCATCAATGTAACCATGAACTTAACATTCCCTATATCGCGAAAGGTTGACCATGATAAATTGCAGCTGCGCGGTCAACCATTGCGAGGTTGTCCTGAGCCTTTTGATGCTGACGATTTTTCAGCCTAGTTCACTGCCTGGCAATTGGCATCCCCAGCATTTCCTGAACGGAATTGTAACCTTTGTTGTTCCGATGCACCACGAAAGTGTAGAGAAATCCAGTCCTGCAAGGACTGGAGTTTGTTTACGGATTGAAAATCCATGCATTCTTCTTCGGATTTACGAATGAGCTCCTTGAGTGAGACCCGCTCGTGTCTGGTCTTTTTGTTCGGCTGCATGCATAATGCGAAGAATTTCTGCTTGCGGGGCGCGAAGAACTTGTTCTTCACAGTCTGATGGTCCCTGATAGCGTTCCACATCTCCAGTTGAGTGCTCTGAAAGGATCCACGCATGCAATAGTAGCACGGCCCACAAATGCTGGCACCCTCTCGGGCAGGCTGGACCAGGCAGTCTCCCTGGTACTCCTTTGGAGTATCCTGTGACGCTGATGCTTCTGAATGAGATCTGGGACCCAGGCCAGGGCTGGAAATGAAAGTGTAGAGATATTTTACCAGAAAATATTTGTTGATATGTTTGGCCCTCAGATTTTCGCCAATTTCTGCCATGATTGTACAATGGTAGCTGGTCCGCCTGGCTGTTCTCATCCAACGGGCGAAAAATTTGGTCATCCATGGTCATGAAACTATTGAAGACTGATATTTTTTTCCGACAAATCAAGCTGTTGGCCTGTTGGATGACCATTGAAGCAAGGTGCACATTTGGGAATCATCCCAGAAATGGTGGGAACATTGACCTGGGAAACCCCTGTAATTTTTCGTCCATACAAAGGATATGTTTCGATTCAGCACTATTACCCACCATTATCAGACTTGATGAGCGGATCACACCACCACAACGCAGCTCAGCAAAAACAGACCACCACCAGGAGGCACCATTGCTGAAACACCACCACCACAAAAAGTACCAAAACTCAAACACCAAATGGCACATTGTAAAGCAACACGGATACATTCATGTATCGCTGTGGGCCGCTTTAGCCTGTACCCTTTCCGTTCACATCCCGCGAATGATTGAAAGTGAACCATGGCGAATTAGTAGGGGTTATTAACTATAGCAGCAACCATAACAAAACAAACATCAACCAACTACTTAGCCTTATACTAACAAGCCAGGGTCACAAGTCATATATGACCATCCAACCTTCACCAAGCACCCACCAGCCAACCCCTGGCACCCTGGCGCCTGCATCGCTGCAAGACGTGCTGCAAGGGCTGCGCTTCAAAGAAAAGCGGTGACCACGTGGAGCGCCAACCGCTGCTGCTACTGCCCAGCTGGACCTGCGGACAACGTGGCTTGCCATCAATCAATGAGAAGCATGGTGCTCAAGTAGTGGTTCTCACTGGTTCGTACACAAGTAATGATAGACAATTGATGTTTGTTGGTGATGGGGGTTGTGCTGACAATGGTTATTATGCTTACTTAATTTGACAATGCTTCCTTGAGATGAAACATGTTCCCTCCAGCCTTAACGTTCGCCCCACCACATAAA
>VSDK01000709.1:256404-303485 GCA_009767595.1 Symbiodinium kawagutii | reverse complement strand
GGGGGGGGATGGTCACATGTGTAGACGGGTCTTGGGGACAGGGGTGAGGGTTAAATCCCCGAGAAGGATCCCCTGGTTCTAACACCGTAAGGTCCAATTCACACGAAGCACTGCAGGCGGCTGAGACTGCTTCTTTTCTGAGCGAGGGCTACGCTAAATCTTGAACCATACCGACAAGGTATGCGAAGTTCAACTGTGACAACAATACAACAAAGACATGTAAAGAAACTATGAACATTGCGTCGGGCACGAACTACAAAATGTGTAGACTTTGTAGGACGCGGGGTGAGTCCTTGGATGTTCGACCCTTTAGGCACAGACATCATGAACAGTGGTCCCCCTTGTCCGAAAATGCTCATTTCAACAGCGTGAATATCAGAGATTGGAGGTACCAGCACCCCTAAATGGCTGGCATCTTGCAGCCGAAGCTCCACGAACTTGCAGCAAGCAGGCGGCAACTGCCTGATTTCAAAATCGTTGACATGTCAGACATTCAAAGGATCCACCGCAGTACAATTCACAGCTGAAAAGGATTTGGTGGCTCAAGTCACATCGGTCAGTGAAAACGAACTGGGAACTTGACCGTCGAAACCACAGCAGGGAGACAACACCTCCAACACCTCAACGATGCTTTTGGCAACAAGACTCTCCACGACTCCACTTCTGGTGTTGGTCAACTTCTCATGCGCACAAACCAGGGCAGTAAACAGTATGACTCAGACCTTGTGACTGACCTCTTGTGACTTGTGACATACCTTGTGACATCTCTGAGTCACATCTCATCTTTTCTCATCTTGTTTCATCTTGTCTCAAGTCACATCTCAAGAAATCTTCTCACCTGGACTTCTCTGAGTGCTGGGCCCAGGCTCTGTGAAAAGACATCCGAGATGCTCACTCCGCAGTACTGGAGCTCCTCATGGCCACACCGTGGTACCGTACGGCAAGGTGGAACCGATTCTGATGTCTTCTGACAAATGTGGTGGTCTAGTACAGCTGTAAATGACTAACAAAGGTGATTTATCTATAAATGTGGTGGTTTACTACTATAAGGATGATTTATAGGCTATAGGGCTACCCCTATGAATTGAGAAACCACCATGTCTTCAAAGCTCTTCCCATTGATATCTTCATGTCTCTTCCCACGTCCCGCTCCTCCCCTCGGTCATCAGAGATGGAGGAAATGAAGTTGGCGGGTTTCCTCTGTGGCATCAACATCCATCAACTGGGGCATAACTTCATCAACTCCACAAGTTGAGCACTCAAAGCAACACGTCTAACTTCTGCCGAAGCGACCTGACCATTCCCAGCTTCTTGGCCCAGGTATAGTCCACTGGCACCTGACAGCCCGCCACCGAAGCATCCCACAGCACCGGACCAGAAGGACCAGGAGGACCAGGCCTGTGGAGTTTCACCTTCGGGCTCCTGCAACGAAGTCACTGCACGGGGTGGCATTGGCCAAATCAAGGAGAGCAGCTTTGCCTCGACAATGTCTCCCTCTTCCACCATTTTGGTGTACCTTAAGAGATCTCTTGTCTCTCTCGCGCTCTCCAACTCTGTGACTCTCTAACTCTCTCTAGCTCTCTCTCTGCCTTTTCTCCATCTTTCACTAATCTTCTCTAAGAACCTGCCAAGACGCGTTCAGCTCTGCAACTGAGCTCTCTGCAGCTTGTCCAGCTCTTCAGGCAGTTTGTCAAAGGAGTCCGGCACGATGATTCCAGCGTCCTGGCTTGCGCATCACAACTGTCCTGGACTTTAGCACCGCAGGACCTGCCTTCATCGCCGCGTTTTTGGCCATGGCGGTTTCTGCCTTGCCTCGTGCCTGACAGTTGAGGTGCGGTTGAAACACGACCAAATGGGGGGAGCTGCTGAACAGGGTGCAGGCCTGCGCTCCTGCGTGTCCGAACTGAACCTGAGTGGAGCAACGTCCAGGAATGGAGCTTAAGTGTAGCGCCCAAAAGTGATCACTGCGAGGAACCCAGCCATTTTCGGGAGCCCAAGTTGGCTCAGCAATGGCTTCCAACTTAGACTCCAGCCTCTGTCGAGAAGCAAGATGCGCATGTGCCTCACGAGACCGGGCGACACGCTGAAAATCTTGGCAAATTTCCAAGCTTACCTCAATTACCTCAGGTACCTTCATAGACACTCGAAGCCAGTTGCTATCTGGGGCTTCAACCGACACACCAGGCAATGACTGGCACGGGTGAGTTCACTGCTCCCAAGATGTTTCATGGAGTTTGACTCATGGATTTTCCCATGCTTAGGGAGATGTTTAGCGGAACGTGACTCATGGCTATGGTCATGGGAAGGAAGGCCTGAACCCTCAATGACTGTAACTTCAAAAGGAGGCTTCACCAAAGCTGAACTGCGTTTCCCACAGCCAGCAAATGCGGTGGCAACAAGCCCATGCATGACATTCACCGTGCAGCTTGGGCAATTTCGAGGAGGTCATCTGGAGGATAATTTGGCAGAAACACCCCAGCAAGTAGGTACTCAGAATCTAAACATATCTAAACACTGAACTTCCTCGGGATCCAATCCCTTCCCATGGATTGGAATGCCTCTAATTTCAAGGCATGGAAATAGAATAGCAATGCGCCAAACCTCACCATTTCTCCATGGGGACCGGAGGTTACCCGATGCCAGTCCACTGATCCGCTGAGACAAACGAAGCGGCGAACGCAAACAAGTCAGAGGAACGCGGCTTGCTGATTCGGCCAGACTTCACAGCTGCTATCACTTCGTACTCATCTTGTCCTCCAACCTGATCCAGTGACACTGAAAGGGAATATCTTCTAATTGAGTATCGTTTGTTCATATATTTCCACCAAATCACCTCACACATCGTGCCTCTCCAAGCAGAACCAGAATTTTGGCTCCCGGATCGTCCTGATTCGGTGGAAGCAACATAGCTTCACCATGAAGAGAACATTCAGTCATGGAGATCTGCTACAACGTTCAGCGGAGCTTCTTTTCTATGTCTGACTTCTTTGATTTTCCGGCAATAGCAGTCATCTCATATAGATTTTCTATTTCAGTCATCTCTTTTTCTCATTGATGAAGCAGATTTTCTTGAGTATCTTCCAGTCCTGGTAGCGCAAAAGATGATCGATGAAGCGGCTTCCAGGGTACCTTTCCGACTCTGAGGTGATCAAACTTCACATCGCCACGTTGCTGCCCTGCCCTGCCTATCGCCACCAATGGCGACGCCCTCATAGACACCATTGGAGTTGCGGGCGATGATGTTATTCTGGCGATTCGGTCAGCTGAAGCAGAAGAGCAAGGGGGAAACAGCTCGCCAGGGAGGCCAACTCGTTGGACATTCCTCCAGATTTGGAGACATATGCAACCTCGAGGCGAGCTGTCAAGAGCCAACTCGTTTGTGAGGTGCAGCAAAGGTCAAATAGGATGTCCTCTTGCAATGAGAATATCACCGTTGATTGGAAATTGAGAACGTCCCGTGTTGGCTTGACACAAAACAGGTGCTTTCCCATTCCTAGAAAGAGGTAAAATGTTTTGCAGAAGCATAGGTGTACCCAACCACTGCCGTGGTCACCACTCCGCAATCCAGCTGGGCTTCGAAACGGATCCAGGACGATAAAGCCGGGACATAACGACATTGTCGAGCATACCACCTGCATTACCGCAGCGATTGGTGGAAGATGTCGCAACATTGATGTATGAGCTGATGTGGGAAGTTGTGGCGGCTCATCAAATGAGTGAAAACAAGTGCATCAGCAACAACAAACGCAATGTCCATGTCAGTTTCCATGTGTGGGGCATGTATATATACAAACAAAAAACAGAGCTATATAATGTCCAGAAGATCTACGTATTGAAGGCATTTGAATGCATTCAAACGCCTTTGAATGCGTGAAGGTCATGGGCTGTGGATAGATCCACATCCACCTGTACCTCAGCCCACGCCTGTGTTTCCAATGCGAATGCATCCAGGCCTTAGAAAGGCGCCGCCAGAAGCAACGAAGGCCGTGGTCGCCACGGTGGGCGCTTGATGCATCGAAGGATCTTGATGCCACCAACGGTTGCAGGGCCAATCATCCCCACTTCTTTCATTTCAGCTTCCTGAACGATGCTTTCAATGTCATTTTGTGTCGTCATGTGTCGTCATGCGCCCACTTTGCATCAATTTGCCCCTAAATCTGCCTATCATTCAATGATTTTTCTCAATCTTAAGCATCAAGGTTACTCATTCCCGTCATGTGCCTATCAGTTACTCTGCTTTGAAACTGATCAAGACCCTCCAAATTGCCTTGATGAGCAGCCGCGTCTGCTGCTCGGGCACTCCCTGACTCAACAGCACTTGGACGCGTCTAAGTTGAATCGAAAAGAAAAAGGCGCCTCAGCGATGATGGCAACCTTGGCCAAACACATGGAACTTGAGGCCAGAAGGAAACAAAAACAAACCAAGAAACGAGATGAACCAAGATGAACTAAGATGAACCAAGATGAACCAAGATGAACCAAGAACCTTTCGCATAGAACTAGGCACAACCCCCTCTTGGGAAACGCCGAAAGGACAAGGGTGCTGAGGGCTTCGCAGTCTTGATCTGTGGGTACTGCATGGCTTCCTTGGTTGTCAGGTTGAACTGAATCAGCCCCTTGCAAGACGTATTCTTCGAGGATCCATGGTGGTCTCGTACACGGATCGGAAAGAGGCAAAGTTGATGAACCTCATTGGCCAAAGAGACTTCAAGACAATGATCAATCAGATAGCCAGGATTTCATCATGATGAAATGATAGCATACGGCCATGATGTAAGATTTAAGGATGTCAATGAGAAAGTCTTAGATAGTTCTCAGGCAAAGACGTGATCGCATCAGAGTGCTTCTGACACGCCTCTTTGATCGTCGTATAGACAGGCACCAAGATCTCCTGGATCCCCATGCTGGGATCTTTTGCTACTGAACTTCTGGAAGAAAACGCTGGGTCCTCTGTGCCCCAGTAGAATTTCACATAGTGGTTGCCACTGAAAGGAAACACCTGGCTGAAGCAAAGATAAAGAACCACAAGCTGAGGCTCCAAAGCAATCAAATTTGACTGGAGAACCATCGCGCAGACCGAGGGCGTTTTTCTTTTGCACATGTGGTCGAAGTCCAGCATGCCCTGCAATCGAGGCAGTCGAACGGTCCAAGGAAAGATCTAGACAGGTATGAAGCAACGGCAGAGAACACCCCATCCAACCTGAACAGCTCGATTCTGCAAGCCATAGACGATAGCCCTGTCAGCAAAGAAACAGCTGGAAGAATCTCAACCCCCGCAACAAGAGCAACCTAGGGCTACAACGCAGCCAGAAAACACAAGAAACAAAAGCTCCATTGTTTCATCCCGCAACTCTGCCTCGATTGAGGAGTTGCTGTAACAATGGTGTGCTTTCCGGTGCCTGTAGCAGTGCCAAAATGGAGAAGAAACATCTATGCTGGTTGCTGGTGGCTTATGAAAGCAAAGGGTGATCCATGATGCAAACTAATACCTAAAAAGGCAGCAATGTCTCTATGCCGCACGGTACAAGCACAACCACCACCAGGCACCACCACCACCACCACCACCCCCCGCCACCATCAGCAACAACAACAACAACAATTTATGTGATACTTACATATGGCGCGAATGGTGGATTGATGTTAGGATTCCCGTTGTGTGTTTTTGTTGTTTTCCGCATGCTCAGAGTTTCCTGTTGTACCAAACTTTCCACTCTAAGGAGA
Organism: Symbiodinium kawagutii; assembly: GCA_009767595.1. Taxonomy (NCBI): domain Eukaryota; class Dinophyceae; order Suessiales; family Symbiodiniaceae; genus Symbiodinium; species Symbiodinium kawagutii. The sequence goes on along the minus strand of VSDK01000709.1, from coordinate 297,764 downwards.
GTCCATGGCGACTAACTGAAGACTTTACAGGCATGGCACAAGCCATGGGACAGCAACTCTTCTGGAGGCTGACATCGTCTCTAAAAATCCTACCGCACCCTGGTACCAGCACGAGACCAGCCGTCTCGTTGCAAGTTTCCTGCCGGGTGCGAGGGATCGGTGCCAAGCCAAAGCTGAATTTAGAGGAAAACTAGGAAAAAAAGAAATTATCAAATCCTCCACTTACACGACCATGCCCATTTGCAGAGGGACGTCGCGGGCACTATCATCATCCCATCCAAGAGTTGGATCGCCGGTGTAGCCAACCTGAAGGGCTTCTTGGATGGTGGCACAGGGCTGGCAAAAGAACCAAGTCCACACATCATCGTAGACAGATCCGCAGGTGCTGTGCACGAGGCCAAACTTCTGGCGCAAATGTTGGCGATGCAGCACATTCATCACGAAGAAGGAGAGGCCGAAGAGGCTCACGAAGCCCGCCCAAAATCGAGGTAGCGCAGGATAAATCAGCGCGCCAGCTGCAAGTGACAGCCGAAGAGTCAACATCTGCCAAAAAGTCAATCCCCAAAACCTGCTTTTGGGCGAGCTTGCCATAGCAGACCAAAGAACACTTGGGCAACAGCATCCCCAGAAGCAAACGCGGCCGCTCTGACAGCATCCTTCCAAAAGACTATATTCAAAGCCAGGTCCTGCAGAAGGTTGTCTTGCATCTTCCAGCTGTGGTCTGCAGCGCGGGCATTTGCTATAGATCAACCCTCCGATCAGGTTGACTACACAGAGAACACTGGCCATCACAAGAGGTGCAAGACCCATAAGAACAAGGGTCAACTCGGCCAGTGCCCCTCCTAGTCTTCCTGCAACCAATGAGATGAGAAGGGTCAACTTGGCCAGTCCCCCTTTTGCTGCCTGATTTGTGTATTCGGGTTCTTCTTGCGACCTTCTCTGCTCATGTACTTGGAGACTTTCCATGTTGCCATCCTGAGCCATATCTCCCGGAACCACTCTCACCAGATGCTCTTGCGACAAGGAGCCATGGATGGGGAGGAACGTGGCATCCTCGCATGCGCAGGGCAAGATGACCAGCCATAAGGTCGCAGCAACACCCCCAGCCCTTTGAAGCTGCATGTTCGAAAGGGGATGTCGAAAGACAAATGCCGCGAGCTTTGATTGTTTGACCTTGAGCCATACTAGAGAGGTTGAGTATGTGTGCCCAAGCCGTTGCAGCAAATTCTGCATATCAACGTAGCCATCCTGAGAATATCTGATCTTATTCACTCGCACATCTTTCAATTGATTCAAATCATTGTCATATCTTCAGTTTGCGCAGCACAGAGGTGTGCAAGTCACCTTTCGCAGGCGCAGGCTTTGGAGCATTCTTCACCTGAAAAACGGCAGATCGGCTCATGGCGCTCTGTAGCTGGTCATTCTGTGCTTCGATGCCTGAATTTTCTTCCGTGTGGGAGGAGGTGCAGGTCCAGCATTCAAATCAGGCCTTGAAAAGTGGCAATGCGTTGCTATGCATTGCTACGTTGTTTCACTGGCAAAGCTTCCTGGGCAAGGCACTCGGGCAAAGCTTCTTTCAAGCCAAGTGCCATTGGCACAACAGCCTCAGATCATCTCAGATCTCCACAATCGAAGAGTTCCGCAGAATTTTTGGAAGATAAGTCCGCTGCGGTGATGTGAGTCTCAGGACCATAGACCTGTTCGCAGAACCATCGGCTTGACACTGGGTCACCATCACTTGGAAACGGGTTCTCGAATGAAATCAGGTGCAATCTGGTGCAATCAGGTGCATCTCTCTAGGGAAACTGGCATCTTGAGGAACCACAGCTACACGTCGCATCATCAAATCACCCTGCCTTGACACCGAGTCCAAGTTTCTCGCTGGCAATCTTCAACTTCTTCAGGCCCTGAGCTCATCTTCAGAGGTTTGCTTCAACATGTTTTCGCATACCTCGACGTATATTTGAATGACATAGCTCCTGAATGCGAACAATGAATTCGCAACATTCACATAACTCCATGTTTTGAATTCACATAACTCCAACTCTCTTTGAATGGAGCCTGCCTCCAAGTAGTTGGGCCCAGCCCGACGGCACCAGATCTGAATCTTGTTCTCCTAAGCGACGCACAGAACTTCGCTCGTTCACAGTCCTGCAGCCCAGCTCCGTAGCCTTGATCTGGTCCGCAAACATGTCCAATGCCTCTCCGCAGAATTGATTGATGATGGTGATGACAGTCATGATGATGGTGATTGTTGTTGTTTGGATTCTGCCAACTGTTAAAGCTTTGATTGTTGAAGCGTGGGAATCCCACAGATCAAGAAACACTAGGTGGAAGCTGCACCAGAGCTCAACTCCTCCCTTATCACTGGTTGTTTCTTAGGTGCCTTAATAAGACCTGTAAAGGTGGCAGCGACATCTGTGAAGTTCGCAATTCCTGGCACCAACGTGACTGTGATGAGGCTTTCCATTGTCGTGGAACTGTGCCATGAAAGTCGATGATCAGCTGTGGGAGTACATCGTTGCCAACGAAGCAGGAGTCCTCCACCGATGATGAGGAACTTTCCCTCGGGATGCTTGTATCTGCACATCAACGAAAGGATGGTCTTGGCATAGGTAAACGTCTCCTGCGCGACGGACTTCTCAACACACTCGTACAGTTTACCTACAGTGTACGTCTAGTTTGCCATACTTTACAGCTGATGATGTTTGGTGAAAACCTAGAGTTTACATGAATTTATAAGATTTTGAGATTTTGATCTCAGATCTCATTGTAAAATCTTACAAGATTTTGATAGATTTTAAGATTTCACAGACCATGACAATGTCCCGCGCTGTTCCCTAGCCACCCGTCCTCGGTGGTGGGAGCTCCAGAATACTCGCCATAGTTGGCCAGCTCATTGCCCCAGCCGTAGTCCTGACACCAATGAGGTAAAATCTCTTCAACTCAACTAATGAGGCAAAATCAAATAGAATCATCTAAAATCTCTTCAATTCACTGAATCTCTTCAACTGAAATAATCGGCTTGGATTGATTTCACGCTCACACAATGGAAGGCCAGTTCCATCTCGAACTACCAACCAAGCCACCTGGGTGACCTTGGGTTGACCCTTGGTGTGTCTAGTCAGTTGAAGCGACTCATCCCACCGCACATCAGCAGCCCGGGTCGCACCGCCACGGTGTCGGAGTAGACCACTGAAGCACCTCCACCTGCAACCATGGTCCAAACCTCGATGTGTTTCACTGGTTGGTACCAGCAACCGCTCGCTGATACAATCAACTTGAGTTTCAAAACACCGACGTAAGCGTAAAAAACTTTTAAGTAAGTGTATAAGGCTAACATCAGCTTCAACCTACGTCGAGTAAACTAAAGCACAACAGGTATAGCTTACACAGCTTCAGCAACACTCCCAGTACCAGCCATGAACCTCTGAGCAGCTCCTTAAGTGCCGAACACGACCTTTCGCATTGAGCACGGTGAGCTTCAGGGATGCTCCAGTTTTCCTTCGTGATATGTAGGACGTTGTGGGACACTACGTGTACAGCACTGTGTACACATGGGATCCCGTTGCCATATGCCACAGTTCCCGTTGCCATCGCTGAGTGATTACGATCTCTGAGATTTGGACCCATCGAGATCTCGGATGAGAGCCTGGCCAAGGGCAACGGCTGGCGAGTCGGGGTGCCGAGTCGGAGATGGGTCGGCACTTCGGAGAGGGCACCTCCTCTGGGTAGGCTGCACGGCCAAAGGGAGAAGGCCTGGCCATTGAAAATCACAGTTCAAAAATGCTACGCTGGGCCATAAGAAGATAAGATACAAGAAGATGTCAATGTAACAAGTGCAACAAGATATAACAAGATGTAAAGCGAAAAAAACGAGCAAGTCTGACCAGTCAAGCTCACCCCACTTTGAGGCACACCTGACTTTCACCCTTGTGCTGCCAGACTGGTTCAAGGATGATCCAAACTGCTGGAGAACTCTGAAGACCTTATGGAGTCGCAGGGGCGTTCTGGGATGCTATGGGCCGGGCAAGAAAGAAGCGGTTTCGTCGATCTTTGCAACGAGGTCCAGGGGAACAATCTGCAGCAAGGTGATCATGGCAGAAGAAGGATATCATTCTCCAATATGTTTGGAATCTTCAGATCTTTGGCATTCTCTGCAGTTTGGATGCAGGTTCTTTGGACCCGGCCTTGTTGTTGGGAAGCATTGCAATTGGATTGATCTCCAAATATGCAAAGTGCAGTTCCTTGTAGAAGGTGAACAGGGCCTTGATGAACGAAGCCAAAGTCGTCTGCTTGGAACCTTCAACTTCGGTCAGCAGCTTCAACTGCAGAATTTTCTCCGTGACATCGGAGCCGGTTGGAATGGCCAACTTTGAAGCCTTCGAATCCACATCTCCGACATCCACACCGCCTTCGTGATAGAAAAAAATCTCATCTTTGTATCTGTGGGACTGAATGCACACATAAAACTCCTCAGACTGCTCGTGCGGCACGAAGGGCTCGATAAGAAAATGAGTCAATTGTCCAGTGATCCCTGCGACGGTGCTATCTTTGCACATACGGGCAGTGATCCAAGCCTGGACGCGAGTTCTGGCAGAAAAGATGTAAAGAATAAAATGTTTGACGAGCAGAATGCCAATGATATACTTATATATATATATCTACATGCAATTCTACATGCTAATGATATGACTAGTTCACTATGTTAAATTGCATTTGCGAAGATCTCTTAGATAATTCATGGGGTGTCAGCATGAAAGCGTGAAACAAAGCTGCGCAAGAAACAGAGCTGCCGCGCCAAGAGGTTTCCCACCGATCTCCTGTGATTTACCCCGCCTTCACCTCATCAAAGCTCTTGTTCACAGCGATGAGGCCAGCCTTTCCTCGCCCACCAATCATCTGGTCTGGCTTGGCCACCAGCTTTTCGGTCTTCAACCATGGGTTCCTTGTCAGAGTGTTGTCCCAAGTTCCCAGCTTGACACATCTGCACAAACCAAACCCAAACCAAACCCAAACAGTTGGAGTCAGTCAGAGTCAAGCTTCTTCTCAAGGATCACATTCCAGTCATCCCCTTTTGCAGGGTCAAGGACCTCTCATGTTGCGTGTCGCTCAAATCTGCAACAAAAGCCAGACCAGGAAGAGTCATGTTACACACTGAAAGCTGGCACGAAAGCTCTGAGCTCTCCACTCCAGGTGTGACTATGCAGCCCGCATTGTCCAAACCAAATTCCTTCTTGGAGTACCTGCCACAGCGACCAGAAAGCACGCTAGCGAAAGCTACCAGCGAAACCAGGGTCCATGACCGAGCTGTCGGAGCTAAGCAGCGCCGGGAGAACTCTGGAAGCCAACGCTTCAGTAGCGCCTTGCAGAGCCCAGGACTTCTGGAAGTGCTGAAGTTTGATCTTCGTATCGAAGAAGTGTTTTGAGATGTAAGGTCTATTAAACCAGGGATGAGATGTAAGATCAAGGAAATAGGGATGGCTCAATTGGTTCAATCCTTGTTAAGTGTTTTTATGCGATTTAGATCCAGAAGGTGTGAAGGGTTCCTGGTGCTGTAGGATTTCTTTGATCAAAAGCAGCAAGACAGGCTGACGCACGGCCACGCAACCTTGCCTTCCCTTCATGCTCGCGAATGGATTTCACGGACATCCCCGCCTGTCAACACTAGAACCCGTCAGACATTCAAAATGACATAGGTTGGGACAGGTGTTGTCCAAAATCTGTTTGGTCTTGTCATGACTGGTCAACATGCTTTGGTATTGTCATGACTTGGTACTCAATCTCGAATCAGCGATCAATTGGTTGGAAACATGAGGTCACACACCTCGCGGGCAAACAGACAGCGCGTCTATTTGGGCCAACTGCTAAAAAAAAAGCTGCGGCAAACATCTTCAGATTCCAACCAAACAAAAAAAACTTGTGGGATACTGATAAACATCAACCATTAATTGGACCATACCCGTTCACGACTTCCCTCATAACGAAGCTTCCCTGTCCCATCGGGAGTCCAAAGGTAAAAATGCCGAGACAGCTTCGGCTACGCTGTTTCTTGCTTTGAAGAACAAGAAAGGTTCAGGTTTCAAATGTGCATGGCCCAAGATGTCGACTCGAGTAAGCAAATTGAGTCAACAGATCTTCCAGAAGGGTCTGATTTCTGCAAAGTCGTCTGCAGTGCACTGCGGTTATTGAAGCAATGTGCCTTGGACTGGATTGCAGATGTCCATGTCACATCTTCGAGAATGTCAAAGATAAGGAATACTTAAAGGACCAAAATTTGACAAAGTCTTTTACAAGTGGAGGAGCCAAATGTGTCCATGTCGCCTTTGGAGAAGGCTTCGAAGCTCAACTTCTAGATGATCCCCAGAGTGCTTCGTGCCGAAGTTTGTCCGTGTGCGCCAGGGAAGGTGCTCCCCGTCCAACGAAATCTTGAGGAACTCCACACGGATTTTGGTTCAACTCTTTCCATCAGAAAGTGAGAAAGTGGACTTTCAAAATCCAATCTTTCCGGACTTTAAGGACCCCAAATCTTCAACAGAGAAAGTTGCAAAAGTCATGCGTCGCCCTTCTGCTCTGTCTTGCTTCGACCAAAGAGGAGGAACTCCTCTGTAGTTCGTGGTAGCTTTTCAGAGACATGCGAAATTTCGGCCACAAACAGATCCTCAGCAAGACACAAGAGTAGCTTGATCCAAGGTCAAGTTGTCCGAGAATCACTGCCCAAATGAAAAATGGTTTTAAAAAAAGGCAAACCCAGATTACATGTCAACAGTTTGGAATCTGCAGCAATGATTCTGTGTTTGTCTTGAAGCAAAGGAGTTCACTCAAGCTGCAGCTGCTGCCCTGGACTTTCTTCAAGGCAGCTCGGCCTTCGGAGGCTTCCACCAGTAACGCAACAAAGCCGTCAGCTGGGTCCGACTCCTCAGCCAGCTGAGAAACAAAATATCCCCGGATCACAACCACAAGCATCCGGATCCATTTGCAACCACCCTATGTTGATCCCATGAATCAAAGGATGCCAACATGGATTGATGTGGAGCAACACGCGAGACACAAAATAGATCTGAACAAAGTATGATCCATGAATCCATGACAAACTGGCTCTACAAATTCAACCCCGAGTCAGAAAGCCTCGTGACAACTGGACACTGCAATTCAAAGCTGATTATCTCCAAGGGTCCATCAAGGTTTGAAATGCTGCCAACAAATCAGAAGGGTCGGGACACCAGATTCTACATCCATCCTCATAGATTGGAAATCCCAAGAACTGCCATTCTTCGGTAATGCCACCCATCTGCCATGAATCTGGGGCTGCTGCTTGCTTCGAAAGCAAGCTCCGCTGTAATTTTCTGATGGCTGAGGATTGGAGCTGCAGAGAGCCTGCTTTGGTGCGCTGCATCCTTCGCGCCTTGGACAACGACTCCTGGAACCGCGACGCTCGTGAAACGGTGCCAGGTCTCCCGCTCACAGGCTGCCCCGGCTGCAAGGTCACGATGCCGGCGCTCGAGGGACCACCCAGGTATCCGGCAGCGTCCTTGCCCTCGTCATTCCACGTGCCTTGAAGGCCTTGCAGAAGTCGATCGCACTTGTCTCCATGGCGAGCTCCTGAAGTCTTGGCACAGCTGTGGCAACAATGCGTTGAGAGCCAAGTGCTGGAGAATGGGCACGAGAAGGTGCCGCATTTCCGAAACTTTTCAGCAGGTGCAGAAAGCAAGCGAAAGTCTCGACCTGTCAGGACGATCTCACCCAGAGATTGCATGTCTTTCTCGTCGCTGAAACGCCATCCATCATGTGTGCCCTGACAAAGAAGTTCGTACACCAAGAGCTGATTAAACTGTTTCGTGTTGAGTTTTGTGCTGAAGCATCGATCTTCCAATAGCAATCGATGCTGAGGAGTTTCCACTGCTTTCGTGTGCACTTTGACAACGAGAAGTTGAAAAACCCAACAGCATTGGGAGTTGAGCTCCTGGAACAGTTCTTGAATGGCCACATCTTTCAGCTGAAATCGACGTTCCAAATTAAAGAGGAGAAAAAGTACCATCGAATTCGACTGCAAGGATTCTTCCATCAGACTGGGAGAATGATCACCGACCATGAGGGCTTGCAGCGAAGTCACGGTTGACTTAAAGAAAGCGTAGTCCTTCGCGAGCATCGGATTGTGGTGGTTGAAAATCACTTCATGCTGCAGCATTTCGGAGTAGATTTCATGCCCTGCCTGGCAAACAGAAAATGTGTTACAAACCAACTAGTCACTTGCTTCCAAAACCAGTCCGTAACTAGGTTTGCAAACAATCACCATGGGCCAGCAGCATCAACAGGCAAAAAATAATACTCCTGCAGCCAGTGGCAATCGAACAGATTAAACCATCAGACCCTTGCGAAAAAACATGTGGCATCTTCCGTGGCCGTGGCAGCCTTGTTGCAGGGCTTGGCCACATACTTCGTTTGGTCCAAAAACGTAGCGAAGGATCCGCCCTCTGCGGTTTCTGCCAAGCAGTGCTTCACCATCTCCGGAGCTGAGAAGATCCAATCGAAGGGACTGGGCCATCGACGAAGCCCCCAGTGTTCCATGGCCTGTCCAACGGTTGCGCCATGAAGTGGCTAGGAAACACAACTCGTTGGCGAAAAGTACTCAGCACCAAGTTCGTGCCAACGTGTGTCCAACTAAGTGGGTAGTTCGTTCAAGCACCAAGTGGCACACATAGCACCAACTGTGGGGTGAAAAAAATGTTCGATGTAGTTGACCCTGTTGAAACATGTTGACAGGGATAAAAAGATTGTTGTCGAAATAAACTTTGGATCTAACAAAGATTAAGGGAAATACAAGGGAAACTGGACAAACTCAGTTTATCTCGGCAGTCTGCATGATTTGGAACCTTGGGTTTGCAGTAGCTCAACAGCACAAAAGTTCTGGAAATTGAACAGAAGTATCTGACGCGCATGTGTCTCACTTGACCAACTCAACATGGCTCTTGAAACTCCATGACACAACTGACATCTTGCTGTCACGTTTGCTCATCATGTCCCATGTTCAGTTTGCGCTGGAGAACTTCCCTCTACTACCCGTCTGGACCTGCCTGGGCTGTCATGCACAGTGTGCCCAGGGACACGACGTGCCGCACTCGAAGAGTGTTTGCATCGTCACTTCTCAAGGCTTCTGTCCGAGTTGCTGGGCTCTGCACGGCATCCTTCGGATCAATCTGAGATTTCGACAGAAATGACACCAACTCAGAGACCGTTGCATATTGAAACATGATCGACGGAGGAATCTTCGGAACGTCTTTGCCGAGGCATTTCTTCAATTTGTCTTGTAGACCGGCACTGAAGTACGTGGCCATGGTGGAGTTCAAGCCTAAATGCCGCCAATGCTCACCTGGGCAGGGTTAGATTCCAAAGCGGTGAGCAATCTTAGGATTTGCATGTATAAATTCAAAAACGGAAGCATGAAATGATCATTCATAACTACAATCATAATGTAAACATATGTAAACCATTCTTGATGTATACCATACCATTTCAAATCTCAAAATATAGGTTTAACGATTCGCAAAGTTGTCTTTTTCATTACCGTTCTGTGTCCTCCAACCCTGTTGTTTAACTTAAACTTCGCACCTTCTACCAGGTGGTTCATAGGGACTGAGGGTGTGCTGCTGGTTCGCCCGGCAATCACATCCTGAATCACCTGCAAGACAATTTGGCGCAGCAACATCCTCTGCTCCTTAGGATTCAGAGGCAAACAAAGTGACTGCGACAAATGCTTGGAAGGATCAGTCCTCAACCTCTCGGCCTCCAAAGTTAAGATGAAAGTCCCAAATTAGCACATCCCAAATGCTCACAATATGGGTCAAACTTTGGGTAGACAAAAATTTAGAGGAACTCTGAAACAAGAGGACACCATGTGACCGTTGGAACATGCTAAAGCAATCCCGGATGTCCTCAGAATTGGAGGCGATGACCTCATTGCTTTGGCTCTGCGCCGTCTCTAGCCATGGATCTGGCAGTTGCTTCCGATCAACTTTGCCTCGGCCCCAAGCTGGGCAAATCCGGTGGCGACCAAAGCTGTGTTTGGGAGGCTACCCCTAAAGCTATGGGTTATAGTTATATAGTTACATCATTTTACATCCTATAAAGGGTTCATCCACTGATGTCGGGATACTGATAAATCCTGAAAGAAAAACGACATGACAACGAAGAAGCCAATGTGTCAAAAAATACTATGCTTGTGACAATGCAGCCAGGTACCGTTCAAAGTTGTTGGAAGGCTTTTCAGGCTCACAAAATGTTGAGGGAGCATATGGTCTGGTAAGTGCTTGCGAAGAAACATCACGGTGTCGTGGTTTCTGGTGACTTGTTCCGTCTCAGTCTTCCAAACAACGTATGCAACCAGAACTTTGACATTGAGACTATTGCACCGCACCTCAACTGCAGATTGCTGAATCTCGTCCATACTGTTCAGCAACATCTCAATCTCTCCCAGTTCAATTCGAAAGCCATTGAGTTTGACCTGCTCATCCAATCTGCCCAAACAGAATAACTTCGTTGTGCCAGTTGGTCCATCCTTGATCTGCTGAATCAAATCCCCAGTTCGAAAGTATCGCACCCCATCTGCTTCAAAAAAACGAGAACTTGTAAGCTCTGGCCGCTTCCAATATCCAAGGCTCACCCCTTCACCTCCAATCACAAGCTCTCCCAGCTCTCCACTCGCGCTGGTTTCATCACTTTTCTCAACTGTTTCAGTATCCAGTTGCACAGTGGTGCCGCGTATGGCTTGGCCAATTGGAACCCCGAGACGAGAAGTTTTCTCCCCTGGTTCTAACCTGTGCACTAGAGACCAGATCGTTGTCTCTGTGGGCCCATAGACGTTGTAGATTTCGGCGCTACAAGGGTTGGCCGTCAACCACACTGGGAAGATTTCTCCACCACACAGCAGCAGACTGTTCTCCGAAGGTGTCCATCCTGCAGACCGGAGAACGGTGAAGGTGCTTGGAGTTGCTTGGAGAACTGTGATGCTCTGAGCTTCCGGAGATTCCAAGTGATTTTTGAAGTGCTCTCCTATTTGAGTAGTGCTTTGGTCCAAAATCTCCAAGACCAAATCTCCAAAGTCACCGATGAGGGGTAAGAGCAACTCCAGGAGTGCAATATCGAAAGAAATGGTCGTGTGAGCCATCCATCGAATCAAACGTCCCCGCCTTTGGGCAGAAAGTCTCCCTTGCAGCAGCTCTTTAAAGGAGATGAGAACATTGGCCAAGTTCCGGCGTGAAACCATGACACCTTTGGGAACTCCTGTACTCCCGCTAGTGTAAATGACATATGCTGCGGATGGCGGTACAGATGGTCCTACAATAGCATCTCCCATTTGGTTCAAGGCATCACTGGAGTGAACCAATTCTCCCGTGGAATCGATCAGCAGCTTGACCAAAACTTGCCCAAGCTCAGGCACTGCTTCCAGGATATCTTGCTGCGTCACCAACATGGCAGCCTCCGAATCTTCCAACATAAAGCGCAAGCGACTCGCAGGGTATCTCGGATCCAGAGGTACAAAGGTACTTTTACGCCAAAGAACTGCCAGGATGGACACCACGAGTCCCAAGTTGCGATGACAACAAATTGCAACGCAACGGTTCCGACCCACGGCTGTGGCCAGGCGAAGCACGTGCTGCTGAAGCTCCGCGAAGCTCATGCGTTGCTCTCCATGCTGAAGGACGGCGCCTCGCTGGGTGCTCCCAAGCAGCTGCTGCAGCTCATCGACATCGGTCTCCATGGCGAGAACTGGGAACTGTGAAGAACTGCGAAGAATTCTGTGACCTTTTTGACCTTTGGACTTCAACATCTTCAGTTGCAAGAGTAAGTCATTGCTTAGCAAATGTCTTCACTTCAGTGAACCTGAAATTCGCGGTAGACAAACCAGGACTCACAAGTTCAAGCGGGACTTCTTTGCACTTCCTCCATTGTCTGGACGAGATCTACCGTTCTGTCCCACACCTGGCGAATCGGTGGCAGCTCTCCTGGGATTCAAATCATCCATGCTGGAGCTGGTCATGACCGAGGAGCTGCTGGCAGTTTCTATACATTTCAACAGGTCAACTACTGGGTATATCCTACTAATATGTATATATATCTTTATATATTTATTTATTTATTTATTTAAGTATATTTATATATAGATATAAATAAGATTGGCCAACAACTATGATTAGAATGACTAGATCCTACTAACATGATGGGATCGTGACAACTAAGATTGACCAACAATTATGATTGCTACCACTGCCACCATGATGGTCATGCAAACCAATTTACACGGAAGAGTGTTGCTATTGACCAACCAAGGTCGTAGTCACTGTGACCAACTGTCGTCCTCTGAGTCTTCCGTCCTCGTCTCATCTGCTTTTGCCGCCTTCGCCTTGATGCGTCTCCAAAAAATCACTGCAGAAATGCTCTGCCACAGTTTCGTGACAAGACAACGAGAGTATATAGTGACAGTCCCTAGTGATCTGCAGTCCCAAAGGAACAGAAATAGAGGAGAGAAAATGAAGTATTTTCCAAACTTGTCAGATCGTCCTCTTTCAACCAAGCATTCGGCCTTGGTCCAACCTGGAGGAGGTCCATCTGGTTCCCTGGGCTGACCTCAAAGGAGGTGGTGTAGCACTGTGGTGTCTCACCTAATAATACGGCAAGACTCCATGGTTTGCCCGGATGCACAAGACCTGCCCAGAAGTTAGTCTTGTCAACTGTTCAAAACCCTGCGCAGGCCCGTTGTTTTGAAACTCTGAGAATCAAGAAACCCTAAACCCTAAACCCTAAAACCCTGAAACCCTAAAACCCTTAACCCTAAAGCCTAAACCCTACAACCCCAAAACCCTCAACCCCAAAACCTAAACCCTAAAACCCTAAATCACTGCGTATAGCCAGTGTTTCTCACTGATTCTTCGAGCAATGTTCAATTGATAGGAACAGCCGTGGTTCGCCCTCCGGGCAAACCACGGCGTCTGCGCGTAATAATAGGAGTCATGGCTAATGGTGGTGTCTCTGTGAAGCCCCCAGGTGCAACTGACATCACTGCCATCACTGCCATCACTGCCGTCACTGCAAACCCCAAACGGCGCTTTTTTCGTTTCATCGTCGGCTCGGATGCCGCCCAAGCCTCGGCATCGTTCTGTCGCTTTCGCAGTGTCGCAGTCTGAAGCTGCACCCATCAGTGTCTCATCGGTGTCCCATCTGTGTCCCATCTATGTCTCATCTTCCAAGAGATCTGCCACAGTTCTCCACCCTGACTGGCAATGATGCAAGCAACCTGCAGTGGAGCCGGCTGCGGTTGCTGAAGCACAGTTCAGATCAAGCGAATCTTCCGCGCCTGGGTACTTGCAGCTTGTCGAGCCTTGATGAACTGATCATTCTTGGGGGCAAACTGCCTGTACTCTGCCAGTACCTAAGCAGAAGCCGAAGCACCCTTAGGCAAGAAGCACAAGAAGCACCTCCCAACAGAGAGCAGAACAGAAATAGAAAAAATTACAGAAAAAATGAAAAAGCATCAGACAATGATTAGCAAAGACCTCCTACGAGTAACTGTTTGTTGCCCTTGCCCTGCCTCGCTCTCCATGTCTTCAGGCTCCTGTCAGAAATGCTGACGAAAGCATAGCTCCATGGCTGCCTCTTCTGGGTCGCCGGCGTAGTGAGTCACGCAGGCAAGCCAGTACACCTTGGGCAACAGGAAGGCTCGTCATTCCAACATCTTCCAACATATTCCAACCGTCATCCATGCTAAATGCAGCAATTACAGTTGTTTTCAATCTAGGAAAATGCCAACCAGTCAAGCAATTGATCCAAGGAATGCAGCTTCGCAACTGCGCTGAGTCCTTCTTCTGCTTCCTTCCCAGCCAACAGGCACATGGCAAGACTTGAAAATACCAGGAACGGGAAAGAGAAATGAATCTGCAGATGTCGACACGGCTCAACTCAAATCACGAAACACTAATCTATAAATAGATGAAAAAGCAGGAATACATTGAAGATATTTCAAGATTCAACTCTCAGTTGCCTGGATGATTGCCTTCTTCAGAGACTCCTGGGGGCCAAGTTGGATGAAGGGGTCAACAGTGGTCAGCCTGGGTCTTGCTATGGGTCCTGCATGGCGGCTGTTCGTCTTTGGATCTCCTCCGACTGCAGGGCTGCCTTGAAACAACACGGATTCCAAAGCTGCAAAGCGGTAAAGCCTTGAAAGACTCAAAGTGCATTACCAGCCTCGATTGAGGACGGCTTTCCAGTGATCGTTTTTGGCTTGAAGTGGGGCCTGGCAAACATCAAGCTGCAAGCCAAAGGTTTTCAGCTCCTAAGACACACTGCAGTCCACCTTACAAAGATGAGGCCATTGGGAGGGAAGCGCTGCCTCAAAAAACTAAGAACTCAGCTTTTTTGCTGTCCATGTTTGCTCTCGGCATAAGATCTGCACGTTTTGACATCCAAACGCCTGCCGTGCTGTGTGGAAATGACGACCGGCTACGACGCTTGGTCAACATTTCACCATTTCCATCCACGGATTTGTGCGTGACCAACTGCGCCTGTGCATCGCAGCATCGATGAATTCCATTGACAGCGCCCCTGAGGCAACCTGATGCAGTTGCACAGCACTGTTGCAGATTCCCAGCTTTCAAGTTCCATGCATTTCCACGGATTCCATGCCACCAAGGCACTAATGCCGCAGTTGCGACCATCTTTCGAATCTGATGGGTCAGGAAGCTATCTGCACCTTGCTGAAATTCTCAACAGAGTTTGAGAATCTGATGAAATCCATACTGCTACAGTGTATTTACATACTACTCTCATTCTATGCTATGCCTTTCAAGACTTTCCAAGAACTGAGTGGCAGCAGCCTAAGGAGATGACATATTTCCAACGTCATCCACTCGCGCCCATGTTCATCAACCCAGGGATCGCCGCAGTGAAACCTGTCAGACTCGGTCCAAGTTGACTGTCGGGAAGACATCCACTGCAGTCCCACAGCGGACCTCCGCACATGTCGATAGCCTTGAGGTCCCTCAGATCCAAAACTCCAAAGACATCAACAGTCTCCGTCAGATTTGTTGAACCTTGAACTGAGCATCCATCCTTTGGGTCCAGCTTCTTATTCGCAAAATTGCCGAAGAAGTGCCTGGCGGCAAGACAATGCAATTTCTGAGCTGTGCTCAATTTCTTCCTGATGGCGTTGGCTGAGCACCTGTTTAGGCAGGCTGTGAATCAGATTAAACGGTCTGCTCTCGCCCATCTTCTTGTGAAGAGATTGAACAAAGCTGAAAAAACATCATACAATTTCCTCCCACTCCCAGATACTCATGCAGAAAATCATGTCCGGCTAACGTCCCTTCAAAGGCAGCTAGCGCTTGTCGAAAGCGTTCCAAATGCTCTGCGGAGATACGAACCTGGCATTCTTCAAAACAAGGCTCCAGGTGCACCCATTGATGGGATGATGATGTGACACAGCGAGAGGTACATATGTCACATTTATGGAGAATAGATACATGGAGATACATGGTATGAGGTGTCTCCAGAAGTCTTGCATCTGCTAGGTCAGCGCCTCTCGTAGCTTCATCTCTTCTTCAAGAAGCTTTAGGTCCTGGACGAAGGATCCTTGGATCATAACCAACAGCAACTGGTTGGGGTGGGGCATGTTTGTGCTACGAGTCAAAAGAATCTCAATCAACATAGATGTGGCGGTGACAAGTAGTATGATAACCAGGTTTTGTCCCAAACTTGCTGGACTTGTGAGCATCCCAACTGTCGACATGTTCACTAGAGGTCGGATACTTCGCTTGATTTGACCAGCAAAATACACAGCTTGGTCTCGTGAAACCAGCATTCTTTTGGTCCTCCACTGTGAAGTCAATGGGCGCCACATCTGGCCTTCCAAGCAATATTCTCAGGGGATCGGAAACTGACGAAATCTTGAATTCAAAGTTCTCAACTGATTGCTTTCCTCTCACAGTTCCATTGTTTTGAGGATTGAGTTTGATTGTTGACACAGAGCCTCCTCTCAGTCAACCACGTCCGGGTCTGGTCCCGCGTCGTAGCTACCTCGGAGGTTCACCAGTCCCCGCAGTCCGGTGCTGCCACAACTCGGAACCGGACGCAGAAACTGGGCACCAGGAATTCGTAGGCTCGCCGACAGCCTTCCTAGGAAAATCTACACGTTTCAATGGTGGGAACCCACAAGGACCTTCTCCAAGTCAAGGACCTTCTAAGAATTCTCAAAACTTTCTTCTCATAAAACTCAACTTCTCAAAGTCTCGAAGCTTCTCTTTTCTGCCGAAAGACTCGTCTGGCACTGAAGCGCTTTGCGACAAAGGCCGCGCCATGCAGAGCCATCTCAGTGCCACGAGCCGCAGCAATTCCTGTTGCAGCTTTCAGCGCTGAGCTCCGAACATCTGCAGGTAGGAACCTGCAGCAGGGCTAAAAATGTATGCCTTGAAAGAGCCTCTGTTTTTTACATCCACAAGAACTTGCTCCAACACTAAGGGAATTGCGATCGCACGCGCTTGACCAGATTTTCCAAGGACTCGGGATCCTGCAAAGCTTCTCAACCGAGTCAGAAACAGCTCAAGACACTCAGATTGTGACACACTTTTTTCTACCAATCTGCTTTTTCCACAGAAATTAAAATCTTCTAAGATGTGTCTTTCTGCCTTTCTCAGGCGAATGCTGTCTTTTCTCAGGCGAATGCTGTCTTTTCAACAGCGTTCAAAGACACGTCCGTTGCGGTTCGACGCTTTCAAAAGGTTTATTGCAATGCTCTAGGTGAGAGCCACCCGATTGAGCCGTTCCATGTCAAGTCCCAGTGCTGCAACATCATTGGTTGCCATGATTCTGCATCTCTTTGGCACCATGGAGACTATCCAATCGCAGAGGATGTCTGTGGCAACCACCGGATCTATTTCAGGGCTCCGGGCAATCCGCTGTATCATGTTGACTTCACCGGGCAACAGAAGTACGATCAGCTTCGCAGGAGCCGGGGCTGTCATATAAGAGCCCCGGCCACCTTCCACCAACGATGCTTCAGTCAAACCCCAAACGGTTACTTCTTTCGGAAGATCTTCAGCTGCAAAAGACTGCAGCGAAGCACTTTGACTCGAAGTTGCAGCTCGTGCCCAGTCAGAGACCATCTCGGACACGTCTGCTTTCTTCACCAGCCAACAAGCATGTCCTGTCACAGTCGCCATGTTCTGCATGATTGTTCAATCTTGTCTTCAGAAAAAAATCTGAGGGAAAAAAATGCATTCCATCAATTTCAGTCTCAACTCACCAGGCCTTCAAACTTTCTTTCTGTGGCTGCCTGGGGCAAAAGATCGCATCAAACATGTACGCTGAGAGCTCGCCACACTTCATGTGAAGCAACCCGCCTGAGCAACACTTTGGGCCACGATGCGCGGTTCATTCGATGGCCGGCTGCGTTGTTGACCCATGGCTGCACCAAAAATGGCAAGCACCTACCTCCTTGGAAACCATGGAAGGACCAGTCATGACCAGTTCTGTAGCATTCAGACTTTGTCGGGGTGGAATCTTTCCTGACAGCAGTCCCATAATGTTGGATTCCTTCTAATTTCACCATGGATTCCCAGCAACATCTGCACTTTGAGCTCGAATTCCGGCACAAAGTATGTGGCTGATGGCAATTGTCTCAAGTCACGAATCTGCAACCACAATGTGAATGACTGAATAACCATAAGAACCTCACCAATGTGATGAATCTGCAACCAGAATGCTTTGTCAACTTCAGTACAGTAATCATAGTGATTGTACACATTCCTTGGGCTTATGAAATTCCTCTGGTGTAGCATCTTTCGCGTGCCGATTCTCCAAGTTCTAAGCAGCGAGAGGATCATGACTCCTTCCCAGAGATGAGGCGACCCGACACCACGTTGCCTGGCGACACCAACTGCTTCACAACTGCTGTGTTCGATCGGAGGCTTTGGGCACAGCCAAACATGGCAGCAATACAAGAAGCGCTTACCTGGCAGTGCTCAATAAATCTCTCATGTCATATATGGGTTTGCAATTAGTCTTCGAGCCTTCAAATTTTGATGATTTTGATGCGATCATTCAAAAACGTGATCATCCCCTGGAAATGAAACTACACCTTTCAAAGTTGGAAGGAGAATACCAACTTGGTGTCATCAAACATGTTGAAGGATACTCCAGCATCTGTGCGACCAACTCGACTCCATCGAAGCCTGCATGTTGAATGTTCAGAGCAACGTGGGAATGACAAGATCGACATGAGCAAACAACATGCCAATGAAATGATCAAGAAAATGGCAGATCCAAGAATACGACGACCAAACGCACAAAAACATGGTTATCCCCAACCATCTTTATCACAATCGGCTCATATGTCTTGATAGATGGACATACCTCTGTGCTGTTCTGCTTCAAAACCCATGTTCATCGGGACAGCAGCCTGCAAAGGTTACCAAAGTTTTCCGGAATCATAGCACCTGCCTGGCCAATTCGAAGTCTTGCAACCTATTGATTCAAGAGAAAATTAAGTATGTCAAGTGTGGAAATATGGTTGTGATTGTCGGAACATCCTCATACTTCGACATGATGTCTGAAGATTCCTGTTTACGGTGCTGGTTGCTGGTTATAGCTGAACACTCTATACTGCTTAATGATGGTTCGCCATAAATCGAAGCACGAATTCCAAATGCTTAACATGGGTCAAACTCAATCTCAATGGTGATTTCACCTTGTACCTGGATGTACCTTGTCATGTACCAAAGGTGATGTCCCTTGGTGCATGGCTCGTGGCGCCTTGAAGAGTGCCAGCTCCAGCTCTGTCTCAACAGCTCGAACGAAGCTCGAGGCATCTTGATTGCACGGCTGCTGAAGCCCCAAGAAGTTGTGGCCCAGATAGCCTCGCAAGGACAGCCGAAGCAGCAGAAATTGACGGAGGACTCGAGGACTCAATGACTTGAAATGACTCGAAATGAAAGCCTTCATGCTTCAAAGATGAACACGAATTGAAGTCTTTATTTCATTGATCTGAATGACTCATTTAAGACCAATGAGGACCAATGCAGAAAGTGTCAGCGGCTGCCTATGATCAGTGCCACCGTGGTCTTTGACTCTCTCTCACTTCTTCCTGCCAAGGATGTCCAATCGAAATCCTGCGGCAGCTATGAGTGCGACTTGCAAGCAGGACTCTGTGGAGAGTCCCCAAGTGGTGTGACCCCTTAGAAGCAAAGGAAGAGTTCTGAGTTCTGATGGTTTGGAAACGATGGAAAGGTACCCCTTCTGGTTGGTACCCCTTTCTGGTTACATCTGGTTACAGTGCATCTTCATATGTCCCAACGTAGCTGACACGCCATGGACTCTGCTCTTACCTCAAAGGGCTCATGACTTTGTCAGCTCCTGAGAGTTCCAAAGCCAGGCATAGGAACCAACGCCTTGGTTGAAAGGCACAACTCATCAAGTGCTTCCCTAGCCACCCGCCACCCTGCTGTCGAGTGGCAGATGTGGAAGCTTCTCCTTCCCTCATGAAACATCTAAACGTGTGAGCAATCCAATCAATCTGTTTGACTCAAGTTTGACTATCTTTTCAGACACTCGGTCTACAAGTCGTTCCTAACGATGGAAGGTGTGAAAGAATTTCTCCAGAACCATCTTGGATCAAGTTACATGAAGCATGATGGACAAACAAGTCGTCTGGCCTCTTCCTCACTTTCATCCGTGTCATCGATCCCTTCTTCCTCGGTGGTTTCCAACAGAGGAAGACATCTTCGAGCCTGTGGAGCCAAGCAGTGCAAATTCCACTTGACACAGTGCTGTTTCCACTGATCCCACTGATTTCTTTGCCTGTGAGCGCTTTGAGAAGACCAAGGCAGTGAAAGCGCAGAATGGAGACCAAGGCCTCTTCTGATTCAGTGGAGTTCTTCTGTGCGGTGCTTGTCGTTTGCATCCATTGAGTGCTGAACTTTGAAAGCTTAAGAGTAAAAAAACTGAGTTTATCTGAGTATCCAATGTTTATCCAATGTTACGCCTCAAAGCGCTCCAGCTCCGATGGGGTCTGCATGGATGTCTCCGAGGGATCGCTGGACGCCTCCTTTTCGAAGTGGTGGAATCGGTGAACAGTTCAACCGCACCAAGGCCATGCCCTGGAGACTGAGGCTGCAACGAGGACGAGGACGAGGACGGCACCGAGGCGTGGAGAGGAGTGACGCTTTGCATTGGAGGAGTAGGATGCGGTGTGCTGATCTGGTTGGTGACTCTTGTTTATTCATTGCCCACTGACTTGTCAATTATGGATAACCTTCGCAACATGGAACACAAAAGAATGAAAGATCACAGCTTGCACCTCTGATATGTAGGGAGTACAAGATGTTGATTTGCTCTATGCTGTAAACCCTGAGAGTCTGCTCACTTTGCTGTCAAGCTTTGAGAAAAATGGCTTAAGTTGCTTTGAGTGCAGAGGTTTGCAAGGCTTTTGAGTGAAGGTGTGGGCAATAGAGCAAAGCTGCTTGCCCAAAATGAAGAAATGGCTGAAACGAGGGCCTCGCACTCTGACCTTCTGAGGACAGCACGAGTCACAGGGGGTTTTAACTCTTTTCGAACCTCCAAAGCTTGAGCAAATGATGGGCATTATTCTCAAGAAAACAAAAGACTGCACTCTAGAAATGCATTCAAATCTGACAAAAATGATTTCTTTCTGCATATGAAGAAAGCTTGCGCAATGGTCTCGCACAGTAATTCCTGCGGGACAACTGCGGGCCCTGGCTGAAGAAGTTGCAACCGGTGCATTCTTCGCTGCCGGAAAGGTCTTCACAGTTGAAGTGGCCTCCCAAACAAATTCATTGGTTGACTGTGCTAAGTCAGCTCAGTTCTCAAAAAATCAAAATGCTCCCTGTCGGAGGCAGTTCAAGACTTCAACAATGTTTCGCCTTTAAATAGCTGTGTTTAGACACATGCGAGCTCTCATGGACGCAGCTACGCGCTACTGGGATAAAAGTTTGTGTCTTCCCTTGATTCCCAGTAGCTACTGGGATTCAGCTCTCCAACCAGGCACAAGGGCAACGCCATCACAGTGGGCTCTGCCTTCAGTTTGGGCTCTGGAGTCTTGCGCGGCGGGGCCTTAGCGACCCATCACTGAAGGCACCCTTGGAGCGACCCCGCAACGGTTCAAGGGCACGGCTGGTGGTTGCTTGGGCACTCGTTGTGCCGCCTTCGCCGCTGCTTTTGGCGCTGACCTGAAGTGCTGCAGCGTTTTGTCATTTGTCATGCACAAAAGCACCAGTGGAAGCAGCGTGTAGCAGCATAGAGCGTGAGCCATCTCCGAGGGACAGCAGGGCAAGATGAGTGATGGTCGATGATCTCGACCAGTGGTACGGGGGGGTGAAGGTTTGTCCGGGCAGCTTAGATTAATAACCTCGAATTAGAACAAGTTCACTGCAGGGTTCGCTAGGGTTTGTTTGCATATGAACGTAGAAACTGCATAAAAACACACACGAGCACCATAATAACCTGGCAGAAGTCAGGGGTTGCAGATAAGCTTCAGAGACCGATGAAAGCGACAAGATACACAGAGCAGGCCCTGTATCGCCTAACATTGCGCCAGCACAGGCGACTGTGTGGTCGACATAAAATTTTGATAGGGCGCGCATAGATGGAGATGGGCGTCAAGGACTGAACCTACCTCCAACATGGGACCAACATGCGACCGACATGGGACCAACATGGGGTGCAGATGGGTCGGATGTGATGCAAGTCGCCAGGGAACATGGTTCGCTCAGCCGGACGGCGCGCTTCCATAAAGAATTTGCAAGAGTGATCCTGTACTGTAAATTCTCAAAATGTTCACATCTTTCCTTTACAAACTTCTCAAATTGAAAACTGCTCTGTCACAAAGAACAGGATTTGGTCCCCAAATCTGTCACAAATAATGTTATTGAACTCAGTGGATTTTCTGTAGGTCCCTGACTTCAGCAAGGCTGGCTTGGCCGGCGACCTCAGACGTCCAATGACTTCTGCCGAGGAGGTTGACCGTTGAGGCCCGTTGAGGCCCATCAAGGCCCCGAGGTTCCAACAGAGGCTTGGTCGCATGTGGACCCATTGGAAGCCGAGCAGGTCGAATTGTCACTTGCGGTGCCTTGCTGTCAAAAGGAATCCAGGAATCCAACTTTTGGAGGTTCTTTTGAGATCAAAAAGGGAGATCAACGGCATCAATTCAAGACGTCCGCAGTTTTCAATGACGGTGAAAGACTGAAATGACCATGGTGGGACCAGAAGAGTCAAAGGACGGTAGCTGAGAAAACCGATTAAAGATGAGAAATGAATGGAATGAATAGTTCCCCATGTGAGATCCCTAGCAGAAAATAACCAGCAGCACACAGCAGAACACAAAGATTGGGGATGCAACGGACCAGAAGAACCAGGAGGCAACGGACAAGAAAGAGACGTACAGAAAAGAGAAAGAAAGAGAGAGAGAGAGAGAGAGGGAGGGAGAGAGCCAGAGCCAGAGAGAGAAAGAAACAAGTTGATTGAGTTGATGCAGGTGAGGACAATTGCGCGGAGGGGAAGATGAAAGGCAGATCCACAAGAAAGAAACCAAGAAGCCTGCAAAAAGATGTCAGGAATCTTTGGCAAGGTTGAACAACTTCAAGTTTCAATCTTCAGCCAGCTTTTTTGTCTCGTGAGCATCTTAAAAGGCCTTGAACTCTCTGCGGCTGGAGGTCACAGTATGCGTCTCACCTTCGACAGAAACGAGGGAGCGGATCATGTGACATTTGTCCATGGCCCAGGTAACACGTTTGACTAGTCATCACCACCATTGACTTTTACCATGATCGGTCAGTTCGCCCTTGATTGACTTTTGCGATCATTTCCCTGGTTTTTTCGCCCAGTCATTTTTGCGTACTTATTTTGCCTAGTCATGACTAGTCAGACCTAATCCAAGAATTCAAATCCAGGAGTATCACTGGGCGGTGAACCCCAGCAGCAGGTGCCTGTTTGACCTGCTTGCTGAGGCGCATCCTGAACATGACAAGACAGTCAAGACTCATGGGCTGATTAAGGTTGGATAGTCATATCAAACCATGGCATTGATCAGTCAAACTATGGTTTTCACATCTGTTGGATTCAGCCTATCTTACAAACATATCACACCGACGCCCACAGCCACGCAGCTTCGGACTTTCGTTTTTCGAACACACCGGGCTCTGACAAGTTTAACTTGGTCGGGGCCGGTGTGCAGAACGTCAAAGATGGAGACGACAGTCCCTCTTTTCCGAGCGCGCCAATCAACGGATTCTTCACCTGCACAAACCAAGCTGGGCTGCAACAAAGACATACCAAGCTTACACATCCTACATATCCATAGCTGCAACTATATGTCTATATGTCCATAGGCACCGTAATATAGAGAATATGTATCAGGTATGTCGATTCTGCTGGACTCTAACATGCCTCGCAGGTTTCGCTCTCGAATGCTTCTTTTGCAAACCTCATGAGCTCACCCAAAGCGTATGGACACTTGACACTTCGCTTGCCACGGTATGTCACCCAGCATTTTCTGTACGTTCTTCAGGCGTGTGGTTTTGGTCTTTCAGTCCCAGTGACAGCAGAGTCGAAAACCATCAGCACAACTGGTTTCAGCTCCTTCAAAGCAGGGGCTGCAGGTGACACATTCTGTTTGGTAGTGATTATTCTGGAATCATCGAGCTATGGTCCGAAAATTGTCATGTTAACCACCACTATCCATTATGACCGTGATTCAGTAACCATGATTCGCCAGCAGTGGCCATCATCAAAAGGCCATCAAACAACCATGGCAGATCCAAATCTTCGTCCTCGGCGCGCCAAGACGAAACTAAAGCAGCTGGAACTCCAGCTTGGACACGCTGACAGCGTCTCTTCAACGCGGTCCTCAGCAGATCGGTCACAGACTGTTGTCCAAACGGGGAATGGGGAATGGGCGGTCACAAAAATCGAGAAACCTATGGGCGGTCACAAAAACTGAACCTCTGGAGACGGGAATTCTGGGTCTCGGACATATTGAAGCTGCTCCGAGATTCTGAAAATGACCTGCGCAAAAATTCTCAAGAGGTGCAGAAAGGCTGCGCAAATCGATTGCTGGGCCGAAGACTTCAAAGTTTTCGATGGCGGACTCCAGGTTCTGCCTATGCTTCCAGTCTCTTCAATCATCCCATCTCTGTTTGTGACCGTTGGTTGAAACCACACATTTAAGCAGGTTGGCCTGAACACTATCAGAGCACTTTCATCGCAATGAAGTGATTCTACGCACAGCAATTCACTTTCAGAATTCTACTATGTGCCCAGGGGCTCAAAGACTCATTCATCGAAGCGGATACCTGAAGCATCCCTGCCTGCTTCTATCCCAGAGTGAGGAAACCTGGACACAGGCCAATTTTTTCCCAGGCTTGATGGGTGGCTATGGGATTATATCAACTTCCAAAAAAACTCATGGAGGCAACCCAGACCATCAGCATACCATATGGGTCTTTCTCGAAAAATGGTGGAACCCCCAAATCATGGTTGGTCTATTACCATAAATGACTCAAGGATGATAATTGGGGGGTGCCCCAAACTGACTTGAGAAACCACAGGCCATCAGCATGAAGAACCCATTTCTTCACGAGCTCCCAACCGCAGCCTTGCCCCGTTGCTGCACATAGCGTTCGCAGTAGCCACCTGAGATGCCCTGGGCCTCAGTTGGTTTCCGTTTCACCTTTGACTCTGTGATGACTATGATGTCTATGGGCATTCTATGGGGATTCTATGGAGATTCTTTGGGTCTGACTATGATGTCTATAGGCCCCACTAGGTACCAAATTCTGCCGAACTTCTCCCAGCTTTGACATCCACTGCTTGGAAAGGCTCTCAGTGACGCACTTGCCCCGCAGCTTCGAACCATTCTCCCCATCGACTCGGAAGCTTGGCATCCTGGAGACATCGAGGCGGCAACGGGCCCCCAACGGGGACATGGCACGGGGGTCACCGTTTCGGTCCGGCAGATGCTCCAGCAGTTCTTTTCCACCGGTAACCAACTGTGAGGCCCTACGGCCAAGCTCCTGAGGCAAGGGGCACAACGATGACTGGACCATTTGGTATACCAAAAGGTGCCAAAAAGATGCAAAAAATGCATTTTTAGCAATGAAGGATGCCCAAAACATGTGCAAAAAATGCGAAGTTGCTCCTTGACTGCTGCATTTAGCAGCTGCCGCTGTTGCAACTGGCTCACAGCACCTGCCAAGCTTTCAAGGCAATTCGTGCAAGAATCTGCAGAATCTGCGCCTGAGTTGACTTCTGCAAGGTGAATCCATTGCAGAAGGCTCGTCAACTGACGTCCGTACCTTCCAAGTTTCGCAGCCGGAGCTACTGGAAGCTTCTATGGCGCAGCTTGCGCACTGCAACATTGTAACGATCAAGACCGATGGTGGCGATGCCAGAAATTCCGTGATCCGCAGCTCGACCTGAAAGAAACATGGAAGGCTCAACGTTTCGAAAATCTTCATCTGAGCCTTGCCTCTGCATGCTCCACAGCAACAGTGAAGGGCCAGTCAAGGTTCTGGCAGTCGACGATAGACAAGTGAATGCAGCTGCACTGAGTCTGACCCAAAAGCGGGCCTCCATGTTCTCTGTTGGTGGTTCAAGCGCTTGAGAAACCAAATCCTGGGAAGAATACTGCAGTGTCACTCCTCTTGGCGCTGCTCATCTTTACAACTTCTGGAGGTAATCTTTACCTGTAACTCAAACCTCTGCATATCTATCAACACCTCTTGACCTAACGCAGACGGAGAACAGTTTTGGGACACTCTCGGTTACCCCACGTCCAGCTTCATCAATGTTTCTCGCCTCAAGCTTTGAAGCGACCATCCATGACTTGCCCAAGCGGTCAAAAAGTCAACTGAAACGAAAACAAACTGTGAAAAGATCTTCCAACACACCACATTTTCTGTTTAGAAAAGAAACTAACAAATCGGAAGATGTAGTGAATGTGGTGTGGTTGAAATTTGCAGAATTTCATTCTTGAAGCACAGAGCTGCGTTGCAGAAGCTGCTCTGCCGGGCCACTGCCACGTCTCAAAGCGATCGCGGAAGCACAGCGGATGGCAGGCCTCCGCTGACCAGCTCCAATCGTGAAACCGATCGCAGATCTCAGGATCTTGCCACAGCCAAATACCACCGTTGACACACCTGCGCTGCTCATGAAATGCATCACTTGGGAAGATAACCTGCAAGTGGAGCTGATTTTTAGCTTCCTGATGAGTTTACTCAAAGAGTCGAAGGTGAGGAGAACACGCAACGGACTTTCACGGACAGTGTGCCATCCATAGCTTGGGGAAATCTCAATCTTGGAATCTAACTCCACTGAGGTCGCCACAGCCCCGAAGTCATTGACTCCCTCGTAGCCCAGGAGTTCAACGATGACCTGTCGGGCTCTTGTTTCAGGCGAAGGAATCCGGTTCCTTGGGAGGGCTTAACAAGCTTGGTAGCTTGATAATGTTGCTCCATAACAGGCTTAACAAGTATCGATGTAACTTGGGAACTGAATGAATGTGGTCAAACAGTTGTCCACAATCTTGATGATCAAAATCCTGAAGGACGGACAATGACATGGTTCACCATGAGTGATCCGCGGCACTGCATGGCACTTCAGTGGTTGGTCATCCGCGGCGCTCACCACCAGCTCTTCGGGTCGGGACCTCCAGCAGCAAATCTAAGATGCTCAGGTGCTGAGGCACGCCACTTGACCGGGCCTCAGTGCCACAGCGCTGGGGAAGAAATGAAAACTCCGGAGGCCAGGAATGAATCAATGCTATCTATCTATATATTATCTATATATATTATCTATATATATTATCTATATATTATCTGTATTGTTTGTATGTCTTTATATCATCAACATGTATCAACAGTCTTCAACTATAAATTCACCATTGTTGGAACCATTGAATTATTATTGATTATCAACATCTATCAACTATTCTTTCACTTATTGGCCAAATGTTGTCAATTGTTAGCCATCAAACTGTGAAACATCTGAGGTACCCAAGTGGTACTCATCATGATCAGCTCAGCAAGTGTTCAACAAGCGCTTTGCACAAGAGTTGATGATGGTCTGCTCTGTCTCGAAGCCCATCCCGTTTCAGTTCCGGGTGGGAAATCAAGGCGCGTGCTTTCGCTTCTGGCCTCTCGAAAATCCAGCATCGGAGACTCTGAAGACCTCAAGCTCCAGTGTTTCATGGACATTTTTCCAAGTCTGTGAAGTTCCTATCTAGAAAGAAGACACGGAGAATGTTCTTGCCAGAATGTAAACACCTACAATAATATCAGACCTAGTTCCACATTCAGCATAGATCTTTTCAATCAACAGCCAAGTTTGCAACCTCCATAGGACTTCCGCGCTGCCTCTTTTTCTGCTGACCAAGCATCAATCCGCAGAAAACTATGGTAGTTCCAATTCTATGGACTGTCCCAAATAGCTGATAGCTATGATGACGCTGTCACACAACCAACTCGGTGGTGTGAACAGCAGACACTTCACTTCGAGCTTTGTCCGTCCAGCTGTCCTTGATGAGGCAAACATCAATCATCGCAGATAGTTGCACGTGGTGACTCTCCCAGGAACCCGTCAAAAGGCACAACATGCAGCTACTCTGTCTCTAGAAAGGAAAAATCAAAATGAACAATGTTCAAAACCTCTGCCTAGACTGCTTACAACGAGGGATCTCTAACCAGAAACAGTCTCAATCCCATCCATAGACACTGATAGACTGCTCGGGTTATGACCACTACTCTGGTTGCTCGAGGTTCCACAAACTTGTCGAAGGCGTCGTCATCCATGGCAGCGAGTTCCGCATCGGTAGGCAGCAATGGAGCGAACAGGCTGCCGCTGAGCAGTCGATTCAAAAGTCCTCGGTGGCAGTGGGTGGTCCTCGTCACGGTCCCTCGTGGTAAACCAACAAGAGACCACGGGGCGACACGAGACATGGCAAACGCAGCCAAACCTAAACCATTCCACAATCAGCTTGTGAACAGAGAGAGGTTTCGTTTATTTCAAGAGCTTTAACATGCACGTTTTCAAAACCTGGGATGGGATCTAGTCCTGGTTGATGGTAGCACAACCGCATGAGTTCATTCCCATAGAGGCTGTACCTCCAACCATCCCCAACTTCAGTGCGGTGCACCCTCCATACCTGAACGGTACTTATGGCGCTAAGAGTCGCTCAGCTGCTTGAGGTCTGAACTGAGGAACCTGCAGCGCAGGGTCCCCAGTTCAAAAGGGATGATCCTTTTCGGTAGGTGATGCCGAGTGATTCCCGAAAATTTACCAAAATACTACGAAAAAATCATCTTCGGTCGCAGGTGGTGTTCGCATCCTAGGGCTCGCACCATGTGTCCACTGCCGTGTACAGTGGCAAAGGAGAGGCCATTTGCCTGGCAGCTCAGTGTTTCCTCCTGAAAATCATTCTGAGTTGTGTGGGAAGCTGTTTTACCTGTGTGTTTCCTGCCGTGTTTCCTACTGAACATGATCTTCGAACAAGAAGAGAATTTGCGGCGAAAGATGATCTGCAAATGTGCCAACGAGCTGCGTAGTTCACAACATGACCTCCAAACTGAGCACCAGCAGGACGCAGTTCCAAATTGGGACCGAAGAGATTAGGTTTCCTTAGTGCAGCTTCCAGCGATACCCTCATCAGGGCAACAGCAAGGCATTGGTCCAATGCAACTGCGGCGCTGCATCAACGTCTCCATCACTGCTTCGGACTTGTTGTAAAACCATGGCCGATAATGACCTCACCGAAGCTTATAAGTACAACTCCACAACAAGCTGAGTCCACATGGGAGATCATGGGACATCATGGTACACTAGGCTCAACACCTCCTGGCATAATTGGGAAGCCAACCTTCTCAATGGCTGTGCGAGTGCCTTCATAAGAGACGCAGGGGTCGGTGTCTCCGTTAAAGACCTGCGCAGCAACTCCATGATTTCAACATGCACGTTGCTACATCCAGCAGCAGCCCTTAGGCCGAGCTGCAATTGTGGTCTTCATCTTGGGAGCAATCTTTCGGTAGAAGTCGATCATGCTGGGTTTACCTGGCGCCTGGTTGCAGGCGTTGTAGTTGCTGGTGTACTGCCAACCATCCGGTGGACCAGGCCACGACTTGGTCGGAGCATCCTCCACGTGCAGGGCTTTCTTGACATCACCGCGGTTCATCCATTGAGCGGTGTAAAAGTCCAGCGTCTTTGGGACCGTCCAATCCAAAGCAGCAGCATCTGAGAAGAGGTCCAGCTCGTTGATGTAGGCCTTCTTCCAACTTTGGGACAAACTGCGGGAAGTTGTGGCCATGAACTTGCGCTGGACCAGCTTGCACTTGTCATCCAACGCCTAAAAGCAAAACAATGTCGAAACCAGCAGTAACATCACATGAAAAGCAAAACATCTGTGAAGAAAGAAGAAAAGTTCCAAAGAGACAGAACTGAAGCCAGAATTCTTGAAAACTGCAACTCGCGGTCACTTACGACCTGCGGCCACTGCCAGTCGTATGACTGCTGCTGTTTTCTCACGTTTAGAAGCTGAGAAAAAAATTCGAATGTGAGAACCAAAACCTTAATGATGGTTATACTATCGCTTTTTCAAACATTTGAATGCCTGGCTCAAAAGGATTCGAATCCCTGCGGGGTCACAGTAAGTCACCACAAGAACCAAAACTATCAGCTCGGTACCCATCATGACATGTACGTCGATACGCCTATACCAAACGAAGCGGAAGTTTCCATGGAAAGGGGGTGCCTATGGGAGAGTGGCAGAGCACCTTCGTAACGCATGCCAAATGTCATCTAAGGTCAAGGTGCAGAAATTCAAGAGTATGAATGTATGGGATCATGTTGTAGCACGCATCTATTTACCTGCATCTCTCTGTCTTTGTCTCTCCTTCTGTCTAGATACCTATCTCACTTATCCATCAATCTGTCCATCTGACTAATTACCTACCCGCTTATTCTGGTATCTGTAATGACTCTAATCTACATGTATCTCGCTCAGTCAGTGCAGGTTGCACAAAATAGCTGAATTTCATAATGTAGTTGTCACAGTTGTCAAGGATTGGGATTCATGTTTGCAGGCAAGTGAACAGGTGTGTCAAGCAGCGATCCAATTGGTTACGTTGCTGGACCCGAGTAATTCAGTTTAGATTTGTGTAGTCGGTTAAGTTCCTGAGTTCGAGGATTGTTTAGTTCACCGACTCAACGTGCTTTTGTCTAGTTCACTAACCTGCAAGAGTAGAGCTAAAACTCGAGAAAGAAGACACTCGAAGGCCCTCGAAATCAGAAGTTCATTTCACTCGAGAGGACCTGCAGTCCCTTGAGGCCACTCGTGGAGTTGGTTGCTGTTTTTGGAACTCCGAAATGATCATCAAAAAAATTACCATCATAAACTGAGTTGTTTTCTAACCAAAGCTGCTGCGTGAAGTTGGACAAGGTGCAGCAGTTCCTTGAAGGTTGCTCTTCCACATATTGTTCTCGCGGCGCCAAAACCCTTGCGCCAGGAATGATGGCTGCCTGGTGCTACACGCTCCAGGTGTCACCGAAATCAATCGAAAACATGAAAATCTTATTCCTTAGTGTTTCTTGATCATCTTGTTTGCACTGTCAAAGACTTGTCAATGCCTCATGGAGCAGTTGTTCCACAGGATGTCAAAGTCTGCGTCTGGGATGAAGCCATGCTTGTGCGCATACCAAAGCCTCAAACAACCAGAGGTCTGAGGCCACTCGGCCAAGACTTACGTTTTGCTTGCCATCCATTTTGCAGGAGAGGTACATGTCCATGGACTCATGCTGAGAAGGCCAGTCAGTGCATGGATCACCAACACCAATGCCTTAATCTCAAGGTCAAGGGCATTCAATGAAAGAACGGAACCAAAGATAACCAAAGTCAAGTCAATGAGAACGCCCAAAGTGTACTCTTTGATCTTTGCTTTGGCTGTTCTTGACGAGGCACCGGTCCTTAAGCACATTTGGAAAGTCACTGAAGTCGCTGCACTGGTTAACAATCTCTCCAAGCATGCACTGCTACAGCCAAGAAGCATTTTGATCTCAGGTGCATTGTCCAAGATCTCGTTGGTGAGGGTTGGAATATATACCTGCAGAAGGAAAAAAGGTGGCAAGCAGACAAGGTCAAAGTCGCATCATGAAAATCTGCAAGCCCAGGCGCTCCAGCATAAGATTCACCTGACAGCTAATCCCAGATCTGCTCTGTGTTCCATTCACAAAATGTGAACATCCAAAGCCATTTAGAATATTCAGTGTACGTGGCCTGCCTGTGATGAAGAAGTCGTTATTCTTGAACTCAGGGAACCTGTGGATCAAGAAAAAACAAAACAAACCGAAGAAAGTCAAAAACAAGAAGCTTGGCAAGGAGCTATAAGCCTTCAACAATAGAAACAATGACAGCCGCGGTCAACGACACCAACATGAGAAGTAGCATGACGCAACAGTTACAGTCACCAAAATCAGACATGCACAACGAATTACAACCAAAACAACAAGCATCTCAACCACAAGAAACACCAGTAACATCAGCAATGGCAGTAATGGTAGCAATAGCGGCAGGTGCAAGTAGCAGCTATCAGTATCCATCGCAGGAGAAGCAGCAATGATTTTTTGAACTGAAACAAAAATCTGATACGGTGATTGTCGGACTGCGTCCGGGTGTTGAGTTTTGGTTTTGCCAAGGAACTTCACAAAGAAATCTTGCAAAGCTGCACGTGCAGCCGCAGCTGTAGAGATATCGGTGTTGTTGCAGTCGCCACCGGTCTGCACGTCACCAGTGGTTCCAGAAAGGGACTAAAACATTGAAGACACCAAGTTGACATCAAGACTGGAGATGTTACACACTTCCACTGACTCACACAGTTTGATACTTGCGCTGACTTCAAAAGTTGAAGCCTTCATTGCAGCACAGTAGGAGTAGCCCACACCACCAGGACCTCGTGACAAGCGATGCCAGCACAAAAGTGTCTAATTCCAAACAAAGGTGTTCACGTGGCTTCTCCGGTCCAGCAGCTCTCAAGGATCAGCATGTTGGCTTGCTTGGTCCAGCTGTAGGGGTTCACCATCAATCCACCAGTGGCGTTGATGAGAAGCGGCCCATTCTCCTGCAGAGCTGTGGCAGAGCTGTCAGTGGCTGGTGGCGTGCGGCGGCTCCTGAAGCATTCCGAGGATTGAGCTACTTCCTGGACCGCCATTCCTGGGGGACAAAGCTTGGCAACAGATCCAAAACTTGGCAGCACTATGCAGCACTCCTTTCTCCATCCGTCTCCCTTGACTTTTCTATATCAAAAATGAAGTTCTTCGAAGTCGAAGTTTTCAGCGCTTGACATCTTCCCTCTTAGCCAAGGCTCAACCACAAAAGCACAGGTTTCTCTGAGGCTGCAGAGTCGGCGCTTGCGAACCAATAGTGGAGCTTGGTCCCAGGTTCCGCCTTCCCCGCATCGAGGAACCCGCTGTAATGGGACGTTGGTGGCTTCCCAAAGCCTGGAAGATCCAGCACCTCAGATATCCAAGGCATCCAAAACATCCAGGGCAACCAGGCTCAGCCATGCAAAAACTGAGCCAGGCACCTCCTCATCTGCAGGTGCGGCGGTGGCTAAGGTGCCAAAGGCAACGAAAAGAAAGGCCTTCATGGCGAGACAAAGACCCTGAAAGAGCTACAAATGGCTGCGGACAAGGAACACGTATCCAACTGAATGCTGTTCAAGATGTGGAGAATTCATGTTGCTAAGTGGACTACATATACTCTTCTTACTTGCCTTCTTGTCTTGTCTTCTCGTTTTCTTGTCTTCTTGTCCAACGAGTGGTTTAGTAGTTTAAGGGATGCCGGTGGACATAGGATGACACAGCGACATCTTGTCCAGTGAATGCTGGCCCTGCTCGTTGCAACTGTGCCCCCGTGCTCCACTGCATGGCACTGGACACAGGACATTGCTGTGCTCATGTGGGGCAAGGTGATCCACGACAGGTGCTGTGCGCTTGCCCTGCCCTTGTTCGAAGTTGGCATTTCCCAAAGGAAGCTGAACTATCAACAAAGAACATCATTTTTGCTGTGTTTGTCTTTGCACAAACCTGATCATTGTAGCTAAGACGTCTCTTGTTTCCTTTCGCACTCAGAAGTAACCACGGGATTGTGCAAATGCTTTGATCGCACCAATGGTGACAGAATACACTGCTGTGCTATGGTGTAGGTGGGGTGTCCTTTTTCCCTCTTAAAAGTGTAGAGATCGAGCGGCGCTGAGATGAATGTGCGCATGCAAATACTGTTGACACAGCCGGCGGTCGATGTCCTCACATGTTTCCTTGGAGACTCTTTCAATCTAAAGCTCGAGCAGAAAGCTCACAGTGGGGCTGAACACGATTGTTGAAGTTTGGCGACAGCAAGAGAACCACGACAAAAAAACAGCTGTACCCAGGTATAACTCGGTATACACCTTTGTATAACACCTTTAAAGCAGTTTAAAGTTCTCAAAAAAAGTCATGACGGCCTCCTCTTCGGCATCTTGGTTTGCAGTGCCCCACATGCCTTGCGGCATCTCATCTCAACGACAATCTCAGGAGCTCAAAGCATTCAAGAGCTATACCTATTATACTACTATACCTTTCTATACCTTTCTTGTTGTTTCTATTGTCTGCTTTAAGTTCCTGTTGTTTCTTTAAGTTCCGATCTGCTGAGCTGGTAAATCTCAATCTCAACATGTCCCTATTCGAACAGCAATTCCCTCGGCCTGCCATGATTTGCCGTTGCATTTGCCTTGCTTCCGTCATGCCTCCAGAGGCGTAAGCCTCCAGAATGACCTGAACAAGTACAACCATCAAATACCCACATCTGCCACCAGGGAGGTTTACTGGTCAAAACGTAAAACCTCACCGGGCAGTACAAGTCAAAACAGTTTAAGTGAAAAAGGAACAAGCAGAAAGTTGTACTCTGCTGAAACTCGCAGCAACAGAGTGCTTGGCTTCGCACCTGTCCGTCGGCCTCCGCTTTTTCTCGGTTGGGCTGGAAGCATCCTGTGACCTCGATCTGCTTTGCACCTCACGAAGCTTCGCACGAAGAAAGCCATGGGGGCTGAACACGCTGCCGTGGCTGTGACCTCCACGCGTTCGGTTGGTGTCGTCTCGCAGGTAGCAGATGCATTTGTAGCGCCTTGGGACAGCGAAGCACATGCATGGAAGCATAAAAAGCAGCGCAGCATGGCAAAATTGCAGACAAAGTGCACGTCCGAACGATAGGTCTCTGCCTTGGACAGTGCAAACTATGTGCAAACTGATAGAGAAATGGATCGATTCAGCTGAAGCAATGGATTGATTCAGCTAAGAGTGTCACCTCCACTTCGAAGCCTTGTATGCCTTTCGACAGTTTCGAACCACTCAGCACTAGGAGCTGGAAATTTCTATGTGAAAGCAGGCTCTCCTGGGGACTTTCGCAACAGTTCGCCGTAAGAGATACCTCTATGATCCTGCGAGGCTCACACTTTTGATCCCGGGCGTCCAATGAAATCCTTTGCAAATGCTGTGAACTTCAACTTCTCTGTGCTTAGCCTCGCAATGCCTAGCTATGCATAGCTATGCCTAGCTCCTTCTCTTGTGCGTCCAGCTTCATGTGTCCTGCCGAGGTGGAGAATTCACGTGCAGGTTCCTGGCCTCAGGGACTAATGGTTTCGATGGACGGCATCTTGGGAGCAGCTACTTGGATCAAGCCATACTTGGAGGGTCAATGTATCCATGTGTACCTCCCAAAAGAAGTGGTTCTCCACTGGGTTTCCGCTATCTTCTGCTGGCTTTGGGGGATCCGTTTCATGAGCCAAGCCTATGGTTCACCGAGTCCCAAGCAGCACTCAGCAAGTTGGCTTCAACCTCGGAAGGATCCTCCGCCTCGATTGCGAAGCTTCGATGCTGTGCCAATTGCCTTCACAGGGGGACCCCAAGGGGGACCCCATGGGAGCCCGACAGAGTCTTGAGCTGCTTGAAGCTTTGCCAAGTCTCCTGACGCCTCAAAACGGATGGCCATGGAAAGACTGAAGGGCCATAGAAGTTGCTGAATAGCTACAGTTGCAAGTGAGTTGTGTGTTTATGTTTTCTCGATTGTTCTATACATATCTATCGAAAGATGGAACAGATTCTTTCCCTCTGCCTGAGTGGAACCGCGGCGATAAGGACCCCAAAGAAGCCGTTCACATCGTCGTGGACCCGTCACCAACACGAGACGTCGATGCAGAGCTGGCGGGGCACAAGGTGACTTGGTGACTCTGACAAAACAAGACTGCAGATCTTGGAGATGTCGGAATTATTCTTATTGGAATATCTCTGAGACTTGAGATATTGGAGATGTTTTTCTCACAAGCCTGGAATCTCAAAAGCAAAAAGCATGAACAGAGAAATGTTTTTTGGGAGCAAAGACACTCTCCACAGCAGCACAGGCTGCAGAAAAGTACGCTGCGTCCAGGTAAGTGATCCCGGTGCAAAAATTGATGGCTGCCCTCGATTAGGTGAATCCAGTGTTTCCTGAAAAAGGTGCTTGAAAACCTTCAAACAAACGTTGTCATTCCAAAGACCCTGCAGCTGAATCAGTTGAAAGGACAGATGAGTCCTCAAGTGTTTTCCCCATCTCAAGGCCTCGAAAAAAGCTGTCTTGGAAGTTTTGCTCCACTTCCCCTGGGATGCGCTCCATTTCCTGCGACAGGGCTGCTTAATTCTTCATTTCACAGCTGGGTCTTCGA
This sequence comes from Symbiodinium kawagutii, assembly GCA_009767595.1. Lineage (NCBI taxonomy): Eukaryota > Dinophyceae > Suessiales > Symbiodiniaceae > Symbiodinium > Symbiodinium kawagutii. The sequence continues at coordinate 261,990 of VSDK01000709.1, read as the reverse complement.
TTTTCGTTCGGCTCACAGCTTCGTCAAGTCAAGCTGCAGGTTTACAAAGATTCAGCGCGCTTTTCCACGGAAAGACCCTGCATTTGGCGGCTGAACTGTAGCCACAAACATCATTACGCTCTGCTACGGCAGACTATATCTGCACCATCATAAGCTAATTCTGGCGCTCGCTGGCAGCGGTCCCAGCCCTTTGATTACAATCTCTTTATGCATCCGCAGCCAGCAAGTGCAAAAGCTAGGTGAGCCTTTCGAAGCTCAAAAAATCGGAAAGATCCGACACCCATTTTAGGCATTCAGAAAGCTGTGCATGGAATGCCATGGGCTCAGGCAACTCCAAAAAACTTCATAACAGCCGCGACGCCACCCTCCTGACGCTGCAGAAAATTGTCGTTCGGATTGTTCGGATTGCTGTGAAATATGGCAGCGTTTGGCTAGTTGGTCATGGGTTGGTCATTGGTTGGAGATTGTTCCCCATCATCACCCGTCAATCAACCAGTACCAACTATTGATCAACAGCAATGGTCCATTCATCCACTATGAAATCACTGTTGACCAGCTTCTTGAGAATCAATCAAGCATTGATAGTTTGCTTCTTACAGCAAGCGTTTCGAGGTGGTTCATTTACCCAACTATTAGAGTGAGGCGGGGGTTATTGAGTAGTAAACTCATGAAACTCAATAATTTGCCACTTAGTGTTAACTTAATCATTAACTACTCCACCTGTCTTAGTAGTTTACCCAACTCGGTTGACTAAGCGTCACCAGCCATGCTTGAGCGCTCCTCAGCTTCTTTTCTTCTCCGTTCTCGCTCCTCTCGGCGCTGCTGCTTCTTCTGCTGCCTCTTTTCCTGACAATGAAGGGTGCCAGTGCTGGATCAAAATAGATGAACATCTGTGGATATTCTATGATACATATATTTACATATAGAGATATAGATATAGATATAGATATAGATATAGATATAGATATAGCTATAGCTATAGCTATAGATATAGATATAGATATAGATATACTGTAGATATAGATATAGATATAGAATAATATAGATATAGATATAGATATAGATATAGATATAGATATTGATATTGATATTGGTATTGATATTGATATTGATATATATCCAGATATGCTTCATATGGATATAATTTACGTTTTATGCATGCATGCATATACATCTGTACAGATTTACATTTGTGTAAAGTATGACTTCGACGTTTCGCGTTGCTTCTGTTCGCCTCCATCTCTTTTTCCTTGCGGACAGCATACGCTGTCCACCCTTCTTCTGGATAGCCTTCTCTTTGTGCCTTCGACATCTTGCTGTAGGCCAAGGGCGTAATGCAACAGCGTTCGGACCTTAACCGCGCTACAAGTCATGAACTGCTGGGTGTAGCCATGGTATCCTGTTACAGTCTCTGTGATCATCGCTGTCGTGGCGTCCAGTGTCTCTGAGGAAGCCACTTGCGACACACTTCGCCTTGTCAGCTGGGCAGAGTTGACATGTGCTACCAATGGTGCCTTGTTTGTCGAGTTGCTAGTGCAGTCCAAGAGGCATTTGTCTGGCATGTAAGTGTCCTTGCCCTTGAACTCAAAGTAGTAAGGGCATTTTGGCCTCGTCCAAAAACCTATCCCTGCATGTTGGTGGCGCCAAAACTTCAGCCCTACCAGGTACGGCATTTTTTGTCCCATAAGCATCCATAAGCAACATCAAAATAAGAAACTAATGTTGAATCAGGCTTGCTCCAACAGAGCTAATGTGACTCTCCCTGGCTCACTGGACAAAAGCCTTATGTGGCCAAGCAGCTTGTGATGATGGTTGCCATGCACTTCAACCACTTTGCGGTTCACCAAGCACTTCCAGCAAAACTCCATTCGGCACTCAGGGTTGCCTGCATCACCGAGCTCTCCATCAAAGACTTCACGATTTAGACTCTTGGCTGATTGAAATATATTGAAATGGAAGAGTTTATCGGGCTGGATCTTTGTCTTCTCGACTCAAGAGACACATAACAGTCAATGTTCTGCCAAACCCTTCTTAGCGCAACCATCGAGTCTTACATTTTGACTCAGACCTAAACCCAAAATGACCCCTGTCAAAGAAGCCTTTCTAAACCCCCTGTATGGAAAATTATTGCAAAAAATTGAAACGGTGACGATAGTATCCCAATATACCTGGTATGGTCGCTGTGCTCATTCTATCTTCATTCTTTGATCAAAGCGTCAAATAAAGGCAAGTTGCTACAGAAAATGTGATCACAGTCATCTTCGTTGTCCTTCATTACAGGCTGATAGCATCCTGGGCACATTTTGTATCCAAGCCTCAGTTCATGATTGAGCAGTGCCTGTCCTAGACTCTGACCGACATGACTTTGAAAGCACCTGTCAACTGGAATTTGTCTGTTTCCTCGTTGAAAAAGGCAAGCTCCAAATCCATGACTATCAGCTTGAAACTGTCTTTGATTCGATGCCAAAGTGGCACCCGAGAAACCTGCTGCCAAAGTGCGGTGCTAGGTTCTCCTTGAAGTCATCGATCTGCTCAGCCCTCAGCACTCATCCGAAATTATTCAACTTGGAAAACCAAACCGCAGATGGAGACATGTTCTGAACAACCCCAGCAGAGACATCTTCTGAGCTTACGACTTGCGGGCGAACCATTCCAAATCTTGAAAAAGTTCAGATCTGCGCTTGAAGACCAGGCAACTGTGATCTTCAAACCAGGCTCCAGTGCACTTCACGCAGAAACGAGCCTGACACTCTCACTGGTTCCAACATGTTCCAACCGCCAAGATTGATTCAATGTGGCCATCCCCAAGCAATGGAAAATGGAAAAAAATTGAAAACAGCAAACCACACGGTATAGCAGTCACTGAGTGCCCTGAGTAATCTCCATAAAAGCAGCAACACACAGTCATTGCACAGCTCCATGTGTGCATCACAGCACTGTGCTGCCCTGACAGCCTGGCACTGAGTGCAATCTGCACAGGTCATGCGATAGCCGGGTCGCCGTTTCGCTGCCTTCTCTTTGCACATGATGCAGTCCACCATCTGACACGACACCAACCCTTGAGACACACAGTAGCACAGCTCAGCACAGCTAACACGTCATCCAGCACTGCCTCTGGATAGTTGGGATATGTCGGCTTTGCGTCTGAAGATGAAGCAGCCATGGAAGCAAGGAACGGTAAAGATAAAGCAGCCATGGAAGCAAGGAACGGCAGCGAAGTTCTGCTGGAAAAATGGCCACTGGGGTGATGCCGGGTGTTTTCCATAGCCCTTGCTGTAGCCGCCCCAGCATCATCGTTTCTAGTAATACAACCTCAGGGATCTAATTCTAGACTGGAACTATCTTCCATGGATTGTTTGATGGGAGATCCGTATCGATAAACCAAAAAACACATATGAACATGATAATGATAGAAAGGAACCGTTGACTTCGTAACGTTAATACAAGGTCTGCATAAATAGACAGCCTATCATTTAGATCTATCAATTTCATTGATGTTTCATATATTAGTTGATTGCCTTCAAACAGAAATCTCAACCACCTTTCGTTGCAGGTTGGCTTGGACAGTACTCCAAATGCGACGTCTCAATGGCAAACGTGGGTGCCACACGCCTGAGCTTCGGGAGGCGGGGGACCTGCCAGGTGATTCTGCGTTCAAGCTGACAGAAAGATATTGACTCCACTTATAAAATATATGGATAGAGAGAGAGATATACATCGGTGTACAAGGAATATTGGTATTTATATATATATATATATAAAGACAGAGAGAGAGAGAGACAGAGAGATACATATAAATAGAGAGAGATATATAATATTGATATATTTCAGAGAGAGAGAGAGATACATTGTAAATTGTAAAGATTCTGTCTACATTATAAATGTATAGTAGATGTATTATATGAATATGCATGTTCATAGATATGATTGAACCTCAAATCTTCAGCACTTCTGATCTGCAGCGCACCTTTCACTCCTCCATCGAAAGCCGTCAGAGGCTTGGCCAACGGCTTGGCCTGTTTGCTGCTCTTAGCTTTACCCCTTTCCCTTCTTACCATGTCATGACGACAATCAGCACGGGTCCAAGTTCCAAGGTCTTCCGTCTGAAAGCTTCACCTGTGAAGCTGAGGCTGCAACCTTTGGGACTGTGCCTGTCGCTGCCATGTCGCGCAAAAAACGACATGTTGCTTCTGAGTTCAATGATCTTCTCTGCTCACATGGACCACCACGGACCATTTCAAAACACAAAGATTCACTAGTGATATGACATGACACGACTCAATCTTCTAATTGTAATGGATGTTCAACCCGCAGTTTTGACCCTGCGGCTCGTGAAAAAACTACTCATCGGAGATGTTGATAAAGAGGGTTGCCCTGAGATTGGAGATCTATGGAATCTTGTGCTTCATGAAGAGTTGGATTGATAAATTCCTGTCTAGTGAAGTAATACAAAGAACGGAAGGAAGTGGAGAGAGGAACACTGATGGTGAGGGAATGTTGAAGTCTGGAAAGATTTGAACTGGAGAGATTTACTGTGGAATTATTCTGCTGGCGCACAAGAAGTCCAATCATGGATACATCATTTGACATCCACAAACAGGTTCTCCACATCCACAGCTGGCTCTTTGGAGTCCAGGCCCCGCCTACAGATGAGCTGGTACCCCTGGAGGCGCCTCCACTGCCCTCGACGACTCAAAAGCTGTGCAGCAGTTTGCAGCGGCTCGGTGCTTCCAAGGGACAGCCGCGGGGGGCGCTGAAGGCCCTGATGTGGGTCTTGGCAAGCGACGCTTTGGTAGCTTGGGACCTGCCAAACATGAAACAACTTTGGGCACAGCAAAGTTAGTCACATGAAGCAAACAAGCAAAAAACAAAAGACGCACACTTTGGCACGAACAGAAAAATGGATCTGGGGTCCGCACTTCCTGCCATTTCCTGGTGGAATCGCGAGCGATTCACAGATGAAGTCGGCAAATCATCCAACTTGTAATCTCCAAGTTTGTTCAACCCTGAAAAGGCCTCGTTGCTTTTTTGAACAGCATTTTCCGCTTGACCTCAGGGCTGAAAACATGCAGAAATGCTTCCATAGTCGTGATACTTCACGTGTCACATCATCCCTTGACAAGGGACTTTCTGCCGAACTTCTATCTCGGACCCCTTCCCGGACATCCCTGGGTGCTGTGCTGGTGTGTTGCACAGGGCGGTCTTGGCCACCTCACAGTGCCATTCCCATGCACAGTACAGCTGTCCCCCAAGAAATTTGTTGCACTTTGCGCCTTGCTTCACACTCTCTGCAGCTTCTCTGGGAAAGACTGGTCGCCTGTGTGCAAGACTTGAAGTCAGCAAAAAGCACATGATCAAAAAAATCCAATCTATGCACTGCGCAGCCAAGTCTTGAAAGCGACAGCATGGGCCTCTCCCGTTGATCTTCGCTCGGGGCTCGGGGCCAAGTTTCCCTGTGATCTGAGCGGCTCCTCTCCCGCGTGCGCCGTTCCAGCGGAGCTCGGTGGCGATCCGCGTCCCGGCTCCGGTAGCGGCTGCGCTCCCGCGGCTCCTCACGGCGGTCGTTCCGCCGGTCGCGACCCTCGC
>VSDK01000709.1:218377-256338 GCA_009767595.1 Symbiodinium kawagutii | reverse complement strand
GTCTCTGCGTCGGCGCTCGTTGGAGCGACTGGGACCGGGACGTCGTGGCTCGTCACGTCGTCGATCGCGGTTGGACCCACGGTCGCGGTCGCGATCCGAGCGACGCTCGTCTCTGCGATCCAGACCCCGCCGGTCCTCGCGACGCTCGTCTCGGCGTCTCAGAGGTTCTCGGCTACGACTACGACGCGCTTGGCTGTCTGCAACCTGTGAGAACAAATCTCCCACTTTGGCTTGAAGTGCCTCCAACTCCATCCCATGAGACGCCGCCTTTGGAGAACATGAATGTCGATCACTGAGTTGGTTGAGCTGCTGGTGCATTCTCTTCAAGTTTGCTTCTGTCTGTTTGCTGCTCTTGGAAGTATGTTCTCACAGCTCTAGAAAGAAGGGACCTGCTGCATTTCCATTTCCTACTATTATCACTCTGCTACTTGACAGTGCAATCGACTCGATAGAATGTCCCAGGATCAGAGAAGTCACAGTCGCCATTATGTAAGTCCTTCGTTGAGCTTAAATGGCAGCTTTGAAAAATGATATGGCATCACGGGAAATTGACAAATGATGATTCACATCGCACGTTATTGATGTCAGCGCTTTCAATCTGCATGAATTGCTGCATTTTTCATGAGGCGAACCCAAGCAGCTGGAAGAGTCATGTCCTGACTGAAATGCATATTGTCAAACCAAACACAAATCAAAGGACATTCAGCAGCATCGATCTTGTCGACTAGACTCATGTCAAAGCTCAAGCGGAATGTGAAAAAAGATCAGCCGAGAAAGAAGACCAAAATACACATAGATATGTGGAGTTTCAGCTTTGACTTGTGATCATCGATGTCTGTATCAAAGCTCTGAAGCCCTCCTGCGGGCCCTTTGTGCCAGGCTCTGTACCTGGAAGTCCAAATCTACGGAAAGAGAGACAGCTACTGGAACAAGTTAAAACAAGTCAAAGTGCAAGAAAAGTGAGAAAGGTACAAATGTCAAAGTTGATGTTGGCATGTCCACATTTCTCTCTACAGGCACGGCAAGCCGCTGAGAACTGCACATGGCAAACCGCATGGCTCTGGTGATGGTCGACCTCATCATGTCTTGGAAGCTATGGATACAATTGATACCACCGGGGACAAGGCCATAAAAGGACTGCTGCAATGCTGTGCCTCTAGGTCTTGGCCTGACCTGTGGCAGCTTGGGATGTTCACAACCGTAAGTTGGTTCCAATGGGCCTATGATGTACCCATGGCTTGGCAACGGTTGGGCCCGTTCGAAACAGCATTACCACGTGAGCCTGGGAAGTGCATCTGACCCAGGCGACCGCAGGTGTGGATGCCATATGCCTGCAACAGTGCAAGGGATGCGCAAGACCATGGCAAGGCTTCAAGAGATCTAAGATCTACCAAAGCTCAACAGTTTCTCAGCCAAACTGTCTCTCCTCAAACACAATGCGTTGCAACCGCTCAGCGCCTCATCTTCATACCTTTCAACCTCGGTAGCTTCACAAATGCCATGGCTCGGTAGCTTTGAAGCTCTGGTTGCTGAGCCACCGAAAGGGAAGGCTGCACCATGACAGCCAGTCGAGCACCAGGAAATGAGGCCATCTTTCGGGCCTCAAAAAGCGTGGCCACAAGGCTTCCACAACACGCTCGAGCGCGCTGTGGCCACGACCAGTGCCAGTGCAGTGGCTTTGGTGCTCCTGGAGCCACGTTGCAACTGGTAACTCTGTGGGATTTTTTACAATTTGCAATGCAGAGCTTATGCAAAGCTTATGCAGAGCTTCTCTGATTCTGTGCCAATTATGCAGAGCGCCTGATGTCTGCAGAAATGCGGCTGACCATTCCTGCCTGCACGCGGTTAGACTTTGGCAGTGCAACCAGCAGGATCAAGTAACAGCAGGTGATCAGTTCGCAACTTGTTTCAAGCTCTGTGCTGCCTTTTGAACTGCATTCGCACTAAAGGTGGAGTCAGTCAGGTAGATATCGATCCTGGCAGAGTTTCCGTACGAAGTTGCAAGATGAAGGGGATCCAATATGAAGATTGACGGGATCTAGTATGATTTTATGATTTAGCAACTTCAAAGCGAACAAGAGTCAAATTGCACAAACTTTCCAAGTTGTTGCCATCCGAACTGAACTCATCCATTCTAATTCTGGTGTTCAAATCTCCGGTGCATAGCTCTCGTCGCTTCATGAAGTTTCCCGTTTCTAACTCCATGATTGGAGCTGGAGAATGGAATTCATCAACACACAGGAAACACAGCAACTCTTTGCACAGGCATTCCACTTGTTGAGGTGATGGGAAGAACATGTGGAAAATGTGGGTCTTGCCATCACCTGTCATCACCTGCGTTTTCCGTCAGTAAGCAATCCACTGTGAGATGTGCGCATTCACAGCACTCTGCAAATCTCTTCATCGCAGGTCAGCTGGACGCTGCAGTGAGGCCGACATGTTGTGGCAAATGCTTCGAAAGCATCATGATGGGGCAGGCACCTGACACCAGAAACAAGGGGTTAATCAAAAAGCCTTGGAGAAACATGACATGAATGGCTTCCAGCGACTTCCAGTGGCTTCCAATGGTTTTCGATGGGTTGCAGTGTACACAGTGGCTCATTGCTTTCTGATTCTAATTCTCACTTCGCCTCTGCTAAGATTTCCAAAGGCCGCAGAGCCATTCTGAGCAATGACTCTATCTGTCGCATTGAGAGACCTCACACAGATCTTGCAAAGTGTCTGTCGCTGTGCTGCCGAAATCTCTGCTGATGTTGATATGTTGCAGTGACTCTTCATGGCAACCAAGGAACACTGCAACGCCTCCTCCGATAGCATTGCCAGTAATGGCCACCACTGTGGGAATGCAAAGCTCCTTTCAAAAACAGAACCCTCTCTGAGAATCCATATGCAAACCTGCAACTAAGCAGTACTAAGGAGTATACTAAGCAGTACTCAGAAGACCCAATCGAAGTGTCTACTGAGTCTTCCAACTCTGCGCCTTCAAACGGACCACGAAAAGAGAGTTGACCGCAGCTGGGGACATCTGGAAAGCACTTGCTCCCGGAGGCGCCACTGGATGATGGTTACCTCACAGTGACAAGGGGACAAGTGGGGACAGCCAAGCTGAACAAAGCCAGGGTTTCTACAACGTCGAAAAGCCACCAGGACATGGGCCACTTGGTCACGAGTTCACAAGGACTTTTCCCTTCACATGTCATCACTCGAGCTCCTTATACCAACACTGAAAAGGAAGTACGGATCGGAGTTGGAACACTGAAACGAGCCTTTCCAAAAGGAGTTGCCAAAGAACTGGAGGCAAACAGAGCACCAGTCCAAATCTTTTGAGCCCCATGAGAGACGCACAAACATCTGAGAGACAAATGGTGAAACACATTCAAAACTATATTTCTTCAGGCAAGAAAAAGAACCGGGACACAAAGGCCAAAATCTTTCGTTCCACCCCGAAAGACCAGAGAGGACTCAGAGACGACTCAGAGACAACGGACTCCTCCAAAACTCATCTCAACACACCAACCCTTGCGAAGTCCAAAACATGCCCCAACGATTGCCCCAAGTCACAGATCGGAGATGGTTCAAGGCAACCAACTTGCACGACGCGCACCTTTCTGAACCCGCAGCACAAGCTGTGACCGGAGCCTCCTGGACATAAGTGAGGACCAGCTCCCTGCAGCACCGCAGCCAGCGGAATGCTATTCCTGCCACAATGAGGCGGTCAGTTTCCGTAGCAGCGCTATTTGCAAACCGAAATGATTGAAAGGATTCAAAAGAAGGATTCACAAGAATTCATAAGCATTCCAGGTGCATTTCAGCCTGCTCTTGGCTTTCGTCAAGTGCATGTGGTAGGCATCCATCATGTAGTAGAAATCACTACCTGAGCTATCGCAATGCCATCGCAGCGTCCAAGATTCCAAGGTCCTGGTCACAGTCTCCACACCTTTTTTCTCGCACTGAGCTTTGCAGCGCCATGGCCTGTCCGGGCCCTTTGTGCCCTTGCTTTGCAGCGGCACAGCCAAGGACCTTCCAAAGCCAATTATTAAGTCACAGGGGTTTTCCCTTAGGAATTCATGGGAACTCATTGGAATTCATGGGAATTCATTGGAATTCATTGGATATGGTTATGATATCATTAGGTCATCCCCAGTGATGGACCATGTCATTCCCAAGGTACGACGCAGCAGGTGCCCGGTGCAGCAGCCCCGCTGCTCTCAGAGTTGGTAATGCGTTCCAAGTCCGTGACGCTCAGCTCGGGCAGTGAGTTCGGAGCCACGGTCCTGAACGATCACCAGGAGTCGCCAGGGGTCACCAGGTGTCACCAGCTGTCATCCAAATTAGTCACAATGCAAATCTAAACAACAGAAGTGGCCAATCATCAAAGATCCACAAAGCACAAAGTTTCAGGGAAAACGAATTGCTCAATGCATCCATGCTACAACTGCTAGCAAGTGGCATTGGTTGTCATCCAAACTCTGCACGCGAAAGGCTGAGTAGGGGGGAAACAAAGTCTCGCTTTCTTTGTCTTTCCATGATATGTCGTGGATATCTCGAGCCCCCCAAAAACCTGCGGGAATGTCGATGGTCCACAAATATCCTCGCCCATCTTCTCGCTTTCGATACTTCTCTGCCAACGCACGATCATTTGTGGTTGATTGGAACTGTCTGAAGCGCACGATCCGCTCCAAGCGAGAAGCTTCTCGAAGCTTTTGCATGTTCAATGGAACTGGCCTGTGTGTATCACCTTTCCAAACTCTTCCACCCTTGTGCAATCTTTTGGAGCCATCTTCAGGATTGTAGAGTAGACAATAGATCATTCTTTGGATCAGTGTCATTGCATTCGAAATGTTGTGGGCTGCATCACAGTTCAAGGTATTGTTTAGGGCCCGGTAGTAGAGCGAGTAATCCAAACCAGTCACCAGACTGATTCTTCGGCCCAGCTTTTGGTGTGTGGTGTACAGAAACAATGAGGCGTCCTCGTTGGAGTCAAACTGCTTCAGCACAGAATTCAGGGCTTCGGAGGTGACCTGAAAAGGCTCCCCGTCTGCATCCTCGAGCTCTTGTAGCCATTTCTTCAAACTCGCTCGTGCATCCTCCTTAGATATAGAGTCCACATCACGAACGCCTTTGCTGCAAGGGTACAAAGCGCAAAAGTTTGAGGAAAGCAGACCATGTGTAGTGCAAATTGCCGAGTACTCTTTGTCATTCACAGGCGCTAAAAAGGCTGACCAACATTTGAAGACTTCAGAACCGTCACTTAGCGTGACCAGCATTCCTTCAAAGCCTTTCCTCAAACCATTCCCATCGCTGACGCATTCGGTCACGTCTTCGACAATGCCACGGCGTTGCCAATTGACCCCGCGCTGAAAACAAACCACCTTGGTGCCCTCCTCAGGGGGATCCTCGGGGGAGTAAAATCCAGCACGTTTGGCTTGCTGAATGGAGAATGGCCCACCAAATGCCACGTTTCCAAAGTATGGAAGCTCCTCAGTAGTCCATTCAAGATCTTCTAAAGCCTTGCAGGCAGTGGCCAACACATCTGCGGGAGACTTCGTTCCATCGATTTCACTGATTTTTCCATCAAAAAAAGGAAGCATTGATTGGATGTTCTGGTTGTAGGTAGCGATCCTCTGCCGTACAGACTCCTCCTCGTCATCACTTCTTTGGACCAGGCGAGCTGCAATTTCATCTGGCGGTGGGCGATACTTCAGGTGATAGATTCGCCCAGTCAGAGGATCCAGTCGCCTCTGTGTGGAGCGCACGATCAAGTCATCCTCCGGGACATTCATCAGCAGCAACTTCTCAACATGAAACTTCTTCACGAAGCTCATTGCTTGCTCCGCCGTGAGAGGAAAGTTGTCCAGAAGGCATCCTCGATTCAGCACGTCGGGCCTACAAAGACGCTCACGCATAATCTCCATCACCAATTCGTGTGGAACAAGGTGTCCCTGGGACATGTATTCTTCCACCTGAAGCGCGGAATCTTCCAAACCACTTTGAAAGACAGAAGTGGCTTCAACAAGGCCTGAAAAGGATGGTATATGCTGTTATATGCTCTATCTCTTACAGCGTGCCACAATGCACAGCTGAGTGTGTATTCTTCAGCACCCTCAAAAAGAACTTGAGGCCAAGTGGGGGTGGACGAACGCTACATCATCATCATCATCATCATCATCATCATCATCATCATCATCATCATCATCATCATCATCATCATCATGAGCAGGAAGGAAGAAGGCTGTGGGCAAGCAAATATCATCTGGGGGTTGGGGGAACAGCGGTGCCGTGGTGCCTCAAAACATGTTTTTTAACTCAACCCCAGCCAGCTACCGCTAGTTTTAATGAGAAATGCACAAGAACGCAATCATCGCCACCCTGTTGATCTCTGCGGCACTTTCAATGCTCGAATGCTTGATATTAACGGAGCACACCTGCACTCCGAGTTCGCTTTGCTTGCAGACTTCATCACGCAGTATCTGACCCGGAGAGATGTGAACAAGTCCATAGCGCTTCTTCAGGCCATCGCACACCGTTCCCTTCCTTACTGTTGAACCCACACATTCCACTTGTGACAGCAAGTGGAGAACTGCAAAAATTGTAAAAATTGCTCCAAAAAGCAAGAAAGCACTGCAAAAATGACAAAAATTGCTCAGAAAGAGGAAATTCTTCAGAAAAGCAGGATATCACTGTAAGAATGATAAAAAGTGCTCCAAAAAGCAAGAAATAATCTCAGAACTGGTAAGGATGGCTGAGGAAGGCAAGAAATCACTCCAAAAACGATAAGAATTGTTCAGAAAAGAAAGAAATCACTTCAAAACTGGTATTTTCTTTCCAGAAAAACAAGAAAGCGTTACAAAGTTGGTAAAAATTGTTCAGAGAAGCAGGATATCACTGCAAAAATAGTAAGGAGATCATTTCAAAATTGGTAAAAATGGCTGAGGAAGGCAAGAAATCACTGCAAAGATGATAAAAATTGGTCAGAAAATCAAGAAATCACTTCGAAATTGGAAAAAAATGCTCAGAAAAGCAAGAAATCCCTTCAAAACTGGTAAAAATTGCTCAGAAAACCTCCACGCAGTTTCATTTTCTTAAAACGTCGACACTGCTTCCGAGTTTCCCAGCTGCAGGAGGGCCAGCCACCAAAATCACGTGCCAGGGCTGAACCATTTTCGAGCAGGCAGGTTTGATCCGTCGCCACCTTCCGAGCACTCCACCCATACTCCGCGGTACTCCCTGTTGTTTTGTGCAAATTGATGTAAGTAGAGAACTATGACATGTGTACATATACTGTTCATCTTTATACAATGGTTTCACAGTGTGTATATCTAATCTATACATTATAGAAATTTATAGTCTTGTGCGCTATACATATAGTTGATTTAAATATGCATATGTAAGATCTTGTATAATTCCTATGATGCAAACTTTTCCTTTTCAGATTTTCGTGCCAGCCAAGCCAAATTGAGCCTGGAGGAAGTGAGCAGAAGTTGGAGCAGTCAGCCATTGATCTGTGGGTACTTCGATGTGCTGGAGATATAGCTGGGATAGAAGCATGGTTATCAACTCTACAAGGTCTCTAGCTTATGATCCATATAGCCGGGACATCCATAGTAGGACCAAAATTCTGACAGTCTCAATGGAACACTCGCCACTGCAAACCTATGGGACTCAACCTGGTATTGCATTAGCCCAAGCTGGCACTGACATCCCATCCACATGTGATAGCAACACCTGAAGAATTGCGTTACTACCGGCAAATGACATGTTGTGGGTAGAAGGGTTTGTGTTGCAACCAACCGTGCCTCTATTTCATAAAAATTTCTCGGAACGACTTGGAAAAAAACTCAAACATCGGGTCACAAAACCTACCTCTGCCACCTATCAAACACCAAGCCAGTGCTTGAACTCTTCAAAGACTCTTCGGTCTGAGTAGCGAACAAAGAACTGGATCGAGCATATTAAAGGTGTGCTTGCTGTTCAGCTCCTGTGGCAAGTCTTGTCATTGTTTCATGTACGACTTCACAAAGAACAGGCGAAGGAAAATCACAACACCGTGGCAGTCCAGCAGAATCACAGGTGGAGATGTCTGGGAAAGAAGAGCTCGACATTTAGTCTCCTCGAATGGGTCAAGTGGCGAGCGCTACAAGCACTTCAGACACTATCAGTGCCCAACGCAGCCTCCACTTCGGCAAAACCCAACGCGCCAAAGTTATTGTCCCAGGAGTGGGCCATACCCCACCAATATGCCTGGAAAGCGATCCACAAGTCCCACAAAACAAAGAAACCGGTCGTCTCAAGACATGCCAGCATTGCTCTCGTGTATGAGCCGAACTGGTTTACATCTGTCATCCTGCCACTAGCAAATCTGAAGCGAAGAGTATCGAGACTTCAGTACAAGCTGCGTCCTGTTGTATTGGCTGGGCAGTAAACCTGTTCCAATCAACAGCCTGACACATGGAAAATGCTCGTTTCACCGTTGAAAAGCAAAAAAGTCATAAAGTCAATGTCGAGAATATGTCAAAATATGTCGAAAAATGTCAAACTATGTCAAACTATGTCAAGATGCAAGTTGAAGTCCATTCAAATCATGGCAATGTAAAGACCCTACCATTTCCCAGCCTTTTCCGACTTCCCTGTCTGTCATCGCGGAGTCTTTGCCGCCTGAGACTAGGAACCGTTCCATGCAATGTCCATCATTGGGATTTGGTAAACTCCAAATAAACTCGCCAGGTGTGCTCAAGTTCCTCATTGGAATCTTCAATTTGACGCCGTCGAGCATCAATTTCCTGGCAGGTGCATGTCTTTTCAAACACTGGGATAATCCTGAATATAATCGTATGATTTGATGTTCATTTCTTCTTTATTTCAAATAATCATGACAACAAAGGGACACTGGCGCACCGCTCTGATCAAATACTCGTAGGTGTGGAACGTTGGGACAACCTGCACAGAGACTTCTGTAACGTTCAGTTCCATACAATGCATTTAGTGCATTTTGTTGCCTTTCACTGCATTTCCTTTTATTTCCAACAAGGCAATCCAGTGGTCTTGCGGTCTTGTGGCACCTTTTCAGCCACCATAGCAATTGATGACTGCAAGCGACCCCCACCACAAGAAAGCAAAGTGTTCAAGATTTGGTTGGAATGAAAATGGGAATGTGGTTTGAATGTGGCTACATTCATTGTTGCGAGTGTTCTGCTACAATGCACTCTTGAGCCGTTGTGCAGGCAATAATTTCTTCCGATGCAAAACAAATGCATTTTCCACCCATCGTCTTGCAGCAGAAGAAAATGATCTATTGGTAAAACTGTCCCCTTCAAAGAGAAAGGTTCGGTGATCATCAGAGCATGCATGTAACAAAGGTAAGTCCTGTGAAGTGAACTGACACCAGAAAAAAAGACTTCTTTGCTGTCTCGTGCACTATCTATGCTCAAGAATGCAAACAGAAAAACTGGTAAGTAACAATAGGTTCCCTCACCCCCACCGACCAATTCAGCCCGCACGCACGGCAAATCCAAACGTATATAATGAACCAATCCAATCCCAGAATAAAAATTTGCAAAAGAAAATGAATTTCCGGAATTTGATGAAATCCCGGGCTCGACGCAGAATCATGAGCACATGGCGTCGATCAAACAGGAAGAATCTCAATACACTTTCACAACGTGACAGAATCAATTGTTCGAAAAAAACGAATCAGCGCAGGGATCTGCCACCCCTGATTCTTCCTTTGGCCATCTTTGGCCATTGTTTTCATATTTCATGGCGGTTTCAAAATTGTTCCACACCTTCAACCCTGTGAATCTTGGGAGGCTTGCCAGCTGGTGGTTTTTCCCTAACATCATTGGATGGGTTTTCTAAGGATGGCACCCCCCGCTTCCTCACATCACCCCACTTCACCTCCTCCCCTCCTCATTACAATGCCAACCATCCTCAACATTGTCATCATCATCACGTTCATCATCTTCATCACCTTCATCATCTTCATTGTCTTCATCATCTTCATCATCTTCAGATCCCACAAGTGATGCACGTTGGTGAACAAAGTGAATGAAGTAAGAGCGTTGAAAAACGTGATCACCTTCATCTTCACAAGCTTCATCATCTTAATTTCATGTTTTTTGTCATCTTCACCGTCATTATCTTCATCATCTTCTTCATCATCATGGACATCACCATCACCCTCGTCATATTCATCACCCTCATCATCTTCTTCTTCTTCATCATCATCATCGTTTGTTTTTTCTTCTTTTTCTTCATCATCATCATCTTCTTCATCTTCGTCATCATCATCATCATCATCTTCTTCATCATATTCATCATCTCCATCGGTGTCATCATGAACTCATTGCTTGTTGTTACTGTATCATCATTTCATCATCATTGTTTTCATGCTAAATTCATCGTTATCCTTGTAATCATCATCATCATCATCATCATCATCATCATCATCATCATCATCATCATCATCAGCAGCAGCAGCAGCAGCAGGAGCCGCAGCATGCTGTCAGTGCCATCCCCATTTCATCATTATTCATCATGATGATCACCCTCGTCAGCCAATCATCACTGCCCATTTGTCATCAATGCGATCACGGCCAGCACTTTTTACCGGGCAAAACAAGAATGCCAAAAAACAAACATGATCAAAATCAAACAAGTATACAATCATGATAATCATAACGAGCGTACTCAAATTATAGAATAAGAGTAATGAACATGAAGTAAGAATCAGAAAAAAGAATACATAAATTCAAAAGAATAGGAATGAAAGAATGAATAATTCAATATTTCCTGATGATCCAAAATCAAAAAAATAATGCCAAGAAATATTAGAACTAAAATGGTAAATCAAACAAATACCAATCACCTAAAAAAAACTAACACCTCAGTAATAGGAATAATACCCCGTTTTTCAAGAATGGTAACAACAGTAATGACAATAACAATAACAATAACAATAACAATAACAATAAGAATGACAATAAGAAAACCAAAAACAATAACAATAACAACAACAAAACCAATAACAATATCAATTCGTTTAGTAATGATGATAATACCAATGATAATGATAATAACAAAATTGATAATAACAAACATAGTGATAATAAAAAAAAAAGAAAAAAGAAAAAAAATGTCATAGTAGTGACAACAATAGCGCTAAGAACAAAATTATCCCGGCAAGAGACCCCAAACAGTGAGATGGGGGAAGTGGGAAAAGGACACAGCAAGAACATCTATTCAAGAGCACAGGTTTGAGAGCACACATCTGAGAACACACATATGAGCACACAAATGTGAAAGCACACATATGAGAGCACAGATGAGCACACATGTGAGAGCACACATATGAGAGCACACGTGTGAAAGCACACATATGAGCACACACATGTGAGAGCACACCGGTGAGAGCACAGACATGAGAGCACACATAAATGAGCACACATATGAGAGCACGCATATGAGAGCACACATATGAGAGCACGCATGTGAGAGCACACATGTGAGAGCACACATATGAGAGCACAAATGAGAGCACACATGCATGAGCACACATCTGAGAACACACATGTGAGAGCACACATTTGAAAGCACACATATGCGAGCACACAAATGTGAAAGCACACATTTGAGAGCACACATGTGAGAGCACACATGTGAGAGCACACATATGAGCACACAAATGTGAAAGCACACATTTGAGAGCACACATATGAGAACACAGATATGAGCACAAATGTGAGAGCACAGATATGATCACACATTTGAGAGCACACATATGAGAGCACACATATGAGAGCACACATATGAGAGCAAACACATGAAAGCACACATTTGAGCACACATATGAGAGCACACATATGAAAGCACACATATGAAAGCACACATATGCGAGCACACAAATGTGAAAGCACACATTTGAGAGCACACATGTGAGAGCACACATGTGAGAGCACACATATGAGCACACAAATGTGAAAGCACACATTTGAGAGCACACATTTGAGAACACAGATATGAGCACAAATGTGAGAGCACAGATATGATCACACATTTGAGAGCACACATGTGTGAGCACACATATGAGAGCACACATATAAGAGCACATTGGTGCACTAAGAAGAGAGAACTCTTGACAAGATCTCGTCAAAAGCAAAAATAAGCACCACGCGCAGGCGAGAGCGATCGGACACGCACAAACTCCGCAGAAGGTTGCACGAGCGAAATCAAAATTCGCACCGCGCGCAGACGAGAGCGATCCGACACGCACAAACTCCGCAGAGGGTTGCACGAGCGAAATCAAAATTCGCACTGCGCGTAGACGAGGGCGACCCGACACGCACAAAGTCCGCAAAGGGTTGCACGAGCGAAATCAAAATTTGCACCGCGCGCAGACGAGAGCGATCCGACACGTAAGTCCGCAGAAGGTTGCACGAGCGAAATCAAAATTTGCACCGCGCGCGGGCGAGACACAAAAAAACAGAGGTATGAAAGGCACCTGAAGTCTCCATTGCACTGCGATTTGCGATTTCAAGCGTTTATGTTGCAAAATGCTGCACCTGCCACGAAAAAGTCATCCCAAGTCATGCGAAGTTCTGCACCTGTCACGACAAATGATCTCGACATAGCAGATGCAAAAATGACGACATTCTGACGAAACGAGCGTTTCGAGGTCACCAAAAAAAGAGAGCTCAAGATCACGAACCGCTGCGCCTGTCACGAAAAAGTCGATGCTTTCGAACGCGCTCATTTTGCGCGCGCCTGCCAATGTTTTTGCAACGTCGCAAAATCGACGACAGTTACACGTTTTGTGAAACGCATCGAATCCCTTGCGTCTGCTACAGCTTCCTAATGCCCAAGAGGGACAAAAGTGAGCTTTCCCCTGCGCCTGCCACGTAAAAAGTATTCTGCTCAAAAAACGGACACGGCACACAGACGAGAACGCAGCTTCGGAAGAGAGGTGCCGCGTAACCACGTTTCGTGCGAGGCTTCTGTTGAAAACGACAGACAACGTTTTTGACGAAAGGGTTGACGAATTAGCCGCACGCGAGCGAGCACACCTAGATCTACACCAAGACCATTTCTACTACCGTAAGAATCCCTATAGTGCACACACTGTTTGGGGAAAAAAACATTGCACAATTGTTTGAAACAATAAAATTTTTAAAAACAATGATCAAAACAATAATAATAGTAATATAAGATCAATAGGAATAACACTTAGGAATGGCAATACTTAGAATAGTGGAAAAAAAGGATAGAAATGAAAAGGATAATCGTACTAATAAAAATATTTCTTAATGATGACAACAACAATCGTAATAAAAACAATGCTGATACAAGTAAATAGCAATAAGAAATGATAAAATACAATGATAACACCAATCAAGCGATCACAATGAAATCAAAACAAAAAAGCTTAAAATACAAAAAATCCAAATAATAACAACTAGACGACGGGTGACCCAAGACCGAAAACATCATTAGTCCAGCATGAGTAACCACCGAATTCAGTTTACAAATGAATATGGCATTTTTAAGCTCTCAAAGACCAAGAAAACTCAAGGGAAAAAGACAGGACAAGAGCATCATTCATTTGTTCACTTGCACAAAAAACAAGCATCTTGGCAATCTTTTCTCTCCATTGGCGCAATTGGATCTGTTGGTTTGCTTTCTGGATCCTAGTCCTTGGTCGCTTGTTGTTTCTGTCAGTCTGTGCTTGACAAGCTTCTGTTCTCTTTTTTTTCTGAGGGCGCCACTGGTGGCAGCGGTCATGTCACAACTAGAAAAATTCAAGATCACAATCCATGAAAATGGGTCAACAAGTCTGCATTGAGACTGAAATCAAAAACTGTCCAAAAGTGGTGGCAGAACGTGTGAAGAGTGCCAACATTGATCCGACAGCGACACAAAGCGTCACAAGAAGGTATGCAACGTGAATGAGCGATCATCGCCACATACGAACCAATTCTTTTTTTCTCCGAGGGCGCCGCTTGTGCACTGTGGCAGCGGTCATGTCACACCTACAAAAGAAATCATACATCCCAATCCATGATGCATTAACCAGCCTACTGTGACACTGAAGAGAAAACTGTACAGAAAGGCGACAAAACGTGTTCAGAGTCCGAAATTGAGAGTGTAACCTGGCGTCACTGGAAAGAACAGTAGAAGATTCAGTAAAATTGCAAATAGCAAACATAGAGCAACGTGTGCAGCTGTGGTCGTTGCCACATACGTGCGTTCGCAGAGATGGTGCGCACTCTTAGCCACTGCTTCAAAGATCCCAATCAAGTGTAGCCCACAATCGAGATCGTTAACATTAAACACGAGCATTATCAATATCGCTTTTCAAGTCGTGATGAGCAGAGTTGTCATTATCCAAAGGTGCACAGACAAAGAAGCTCAAGAGATCACACTGAATACCAAAATAAAATGTGGAGGGTCACCCAACAAGTGACCGGTGAGTCAGAAGTCCAGCAGCGTCGTCAAGCACCGTGCCTGAAAGATGGGTGGCAATCTTTTTTTTTCCGGGTAGTGCCTATTGCACACGGAATGCAGGTCACTATGTGTCCAGACAGATTCTGAAGATCAAAGATCAATTAGAAGTAAGATGACCATAAAACAAACAAAAACCAGCCAAACCAACCAGCAACCACGAACCAGCCACCAAACAGACAAAGAACCGCCCAAGGAACCTGAAAGATGGGTGGCAATCGCAGAGCGGAAGGCCAAGCGTCCTTCAAAGGCACAGAGCTTGTTAAGACACCGCTGTCCCCCATGAAAAAGAAAGATGCTGCCACTGACGTACCCCTGCCCTTGTTAAGGGAAGATTAAACTTTCACTGAGCAAGTTCAGCTGTAGCTGTGCGATCGAATGTCACTATCAAGCCAGCGTGATTAAGGCAGCAGTGCGACCAAGACTGTGCTTATGACCTTCTCTACATCCTCGCCCAGAAGGCCACACACGAACCAATTCAAGTTTCACATGCAAAGCTACCAGCCAAAAATGTGGTCTTTGCTTCAAGATGACCCAAGTCCTCCGGATCGAAAGGATAGAAAGATCCGCAACCATAAGCCCAAAAGCTGATTGAGAGTGAGACAGAGACGGCCGCTAAAAGAGGAAGACAGCAAAGAGTGGCTGTATTTGTTTTTTTTGTTTTGCTTGGTGCAAGGGCCATCGATCTAATCGGTGGCAGTTTTGGATTTGGCTCTGGACAGATTGTCTACAGTTGGAATGCACAAGAACTTCTACGTCAGAAAAATTCAATGTTTATTCTAATTTTTCTCGTTCATGTTGGCTCGCGATATCCGAGTGGCTAAATTTTTAAATTTCTGGCACGTAGAAAGCGAACAAACCTTTCCAGATGGAACGTACAAAAATTCACAATTGGTTTCGGTTTGAAAACCGTGAAATGGGTTCCAATGTTTGCACGTTTTTTCGGTCCCCGGTTTGGGAACGTCATTGGTATAAACAAATAAGAAAATGGCCAAATTTGGCACCAAAATTGGTTCCAAAAACGGGGCCCGAGGCTTACTCCGGCAATGGTTTTTTGGCTGATCTGTCCTCCACTCAAAACCGTTTCCGAATGCATTTGTTCGACGCAATAAAATCAATATTTTTTGAAACGCAAAAGAAATCCGTGTTTGAAACATGATAAATTCTACTTGTCGGAATAACTTGATATGCGTTGTCGTGATGGAAGCACAAACGCCGCCGTCCACTGCCGGTGCACTGCCGTACGTCCTTGGAAAACTGATGCTTTTCAAGTTCCAAAATTTGGCCCTTCCTTCTATTCCGGAACTGCCTATGACCCAAATGGATTGAAAATTGCTTTCATTGGCTTCCCTCCTCCCCCACGCCCCCTCCAAGCAATGTTTTCGCGGAGGCTGCGTCAACATGAGTCCGGATATCTATGTTTGCTCAATTAAAACGAAGCCATCATCTATATCCATTTTGTATCAGTATTATTGAGGAGGGGGATGGGGAGGATGGTCAAACCATCATCCGCTCCCATCCATAACCTGCCAAAGGCCTTTGAATCCACAATCTCCGAACAATTCGTCCAACCAGAACTGGCGAATGGAGCTACAAACCACAATCTCGAAACCACTGTTGGAACCATAACCTGCGAACGGCCCTTCAATGGAGAGCAACGAGGCTGATTGGAAAAAAGGCCACAATAACCACCGCAAAACAGAAGCCGCGCAGAATGAAATTGCTGCGTTCAGTGGAGCAGTCCAGGCAACTAAAAACACAAGCCTCGTCGATTCTGCTCACAATGATCAACGATGGGGCTACCTTATCTTACTGCGTTGATGACGCAATTTTGTCCCAACACACAATCATGCCTCCATTGAATGGCCGAACCACGTTACGGTTCTCAATCCTGGGACCAGCATTGAATGGCCCAACACCGTTCGGGTTCTGAAATGCGGGAAACATCTTCACATGTTACGATCCCAAATGTGCACCGCGCCACACGCACGCACAAAAAATGATTGAAAATGATGCTGGCGCCACAGCAAAACACCACGTTACGATCCCCAAACGCGCGCCGCGCCACACGCACGCACGAAAAATGATTGAAAATGATGCTGGCGCCACAGCAAAACACCACGTTACGATCCCAAATGCGCGCCGCGCCACACGCACACGCAAAAAATGATTGAAAATGATGCTCGCGCCACAGCAAACAAAACACCACGTTACGATCCCCAATGCGCACCACGCCACACGCACACGCAAAAAATGATCGAAAATGATGCTGGCGCCACAGCCAAGCACCACGTTACGATCCCAAACGCGCACCGCGCCACAGCGAAACTCTTGATCATAACGTCCTGTGAGCGTGTAAAGAAAAATAGAATATATTTCTTTCTTTCGCGAGAACCACGTTACGATTGCAAGTGTTTCTAGCGCCTGCCACGAAATCTGATCATAACGTGCTCAAAGCGCTGCCCCTGCCACGAAATCTGATCATAACGTGCTCAAAGCGCTGCGCCTGCCACGAAATTTGATCATAACGTGCTCAAAGCGCTGCGCCTGCCACAAAATTCATCATGACGGGTTCAGAGCGCCGCGCCTGCCACGAAATCTCACCACAACGTGTTCAAAGCGCAGGCATTGTTCAAAGCATCAACAGGACTTGAACCTCTTGAGCAGCAAAAGGCTGCTAGCTTTGAAGGCTAGCCGACAGGCAGATTCCACACAACCAGACCATGAAATCATACCCTTCCAAATTACAGCGACCTGGCGCATCAACTTGCAAGAATTTGCCATATTACCAACCGGCACATCAGCTTGCAAGAAAAAGCCAGCACCAATCAACATCTGGCGGTTCTGATTTCGGGACCCCAAAAAGCAAATTTGCTGGAGACTTGCGCCGCTTCCTTCGCATACACGGAAAATTGCAATGGACCTGCTAAGAATTCCAAAATAGAGCGAAGCCTTTCCTTCCACTTGCACTGTCAGCCCTGGAACAAAATGGAGGACCAAATTCTAGAACCAAAACAACACGAGTTTTTCGAAGACATACGGCAGTTCACCGGCAGTGCATGTCACTTCTCCAAGACTTCTTAAACCTGACAATGCTCCCAAAACTCCGCAACAGGGATCTTCCAGCAGTGGAACGGCTAATGCGCTCGTTTCCTTGGTGAGAGGGCACCTAAATTTTCGTTGTTTCTTGCAGCGGCTGTGTCTTGACGAGCTCTGTCCTTTGAAAAAGAAGGTTTGGCTTTCGCTTTGCCTTGCCCTCGTCCTTCAGGCGAGGTGTTGAACGGTGCTGCCTTGCCGCCACGGGATTGACAGCCAGCTGCCTTTCTTAGAAGATGAGCAGTGTGGAAAGGCAAGATGATGATGCCTCAAACGGCACTCCAACGCAATGTTCTGAACAAACTTCTGCATTTGTACAACTTGGAACACGTCGGACTTTCTTTTGTGCAAGAAGAGTTTGTTTCAGCATCTGCAAGGGTTTGACTTGGCCCCATAATTTGTTTTTTTTTCAGAGCGCTATAACAAACACAAAAACTTCAACTGCTGCGCGAGAGAGAAATAGATAGAACTGATTGACAGAATGTTTTCACGTCAGTTCAATATTGCACACCAAATGAAAGGAAGCACGGAGGTTGGTTACTCTTCATGGGACACTGCACACGATTCAGAGAGACAACGGTGGTTGTAAAATGAGGAAACTTTTTTTTCACGCAAGAATCTGATTGTCAAGGAGGAAGGACATGATACAGATCCCTACTCCACAATTCCTTGAGTAGGAAGAGCAGAGGTCCCGGATATCAGATTTTTTCCTCGAGGGCGCCGCTTGTGCACTGTGGCAGCGGTCACATATTTCCACTACAAAGCACTCAAAGATCCCAATCAATGAGAATACCTTAACAAGTTTCCAGTAAGACGAAAAAACTGCAGAAAGCCGGAAGAAAACTCAGAGTGCGACAAAAGAAAATCCACCTTACTTCGAAAGTGGAGTGCAAGGAGTCATGCTCTGCCCCAACGACCATCGCAAAATTAAGATCTGAAAGGTAGCAACTAGATTTCCCTGCACTCCCAAACTTGTTGGCTCGAGCTCATTGGCCAGCAAGGTGCTTAAGCTCCTTGCAGGACGATTAACTCCCACCACCCTGCATGTAGAAGTGAGAGCTCCGAATCTTCACCAAGGAGGGCGTCCGACCAACCTTCCACGTTTCATAGTGATCGCATCGACAATTACGTACCCAGCAATTGGGACCTGTAACCCCGAAGAAACTCATGTCTCACTTCCATGGAAGTCTTGGCACGGTGTGGTTACCCCTTTTAAGGCCTTGAATTGAAGATGCCATCAATAGCAAGCTGGTGGAACTGTTCTCGGCTGATACTGTCTTTGTTAACCCAGAGCAGGCTGTCGCTGCCTTGGACACACCGACGTGGACATCTCAGGGAGGGAAACCATGATTTTCGTCAAATATGTCTTTTTTTCCTCTAGGGCGCCGCTTGTGCACTGTGGCAGCGGTCACAGGTCGAAACTACAAGAAACTCAAAGATCCCAATCTAAGAGGGCGCATTAACACATCTGCAGTGAGACGTAGAAGCTATACAGAAAACCGGCGGCTCAGAGTGAAGTCAGCGCAAAACCAGCAATAAACGGTCCGTTGAAAATTCATTCGAAGGAAATACCAGTAAAGTTCACAGCAGAAAAGAAATGCCACCTTACTTCGAAGATGTATACATTCCGTCGCCTCTGCCAATGGCACCATTCACAAGAGCGCGAGCCTTGAGCATCGCAATAATGCGGGCAGTGTCAAAGGTTCTGTGACTAAAAAAGAAAGTGACCTGCCATTGCGTCTCCATTCGAATGAGTTGCATAAAAACCGAGACGGCAAATGGTAAGCGAGAGTCATCTGCATCAACCCACGAACCATGGTAGCCGAAAAAGCAAAGTAGTGAGAAGTGAGGTAGCAGAAGAAGAAAAGGAGCAGCAGCGTCAAGCACCGTGCCCGAAGGACAAAGGGCAAACGCAGAGCGAAAGCCAGTCGTCCTTCAGGGCACAGAGCTTGTCAAGCCACCGCCCAAACACCACCGTAGCTTCACTGCCTCCACGAGTAGTACTGGCAGAAGGCAATACATCGACAGGCAAAGAATGAGTAGTTAGTAAGGACAAATCACTGTACCAAGGCAGCGTGAAAAACTAGCCCAAGTACTCCCAGGCCAATTGGCAGGTTGTGAGCATTGTCGTTAAGAATAGCTCCTGAAGTGCAGCTGAAGCTGAAAAAAGAATACATTGCATCACAGAATCCGTAGTGCAAGCCGCTGCAAGATCGTAGCGACGTGAGTAGAAAGGTCTGCTGGATCATCGCAACAGAGGTTTATGGCACTCCGAAATCTGAGATGCACCTGGCCTCACTGTGAGCTGAAAGCTGAATTGCGAGTGTCTGAACTGCCGACGTGCTGATGGCCAGAGAAGGTCCGCAGCGTAATCACTGACGACTGCTGCGGTCAACCAGGGGCATTCAAGCTGCGAGAAAAATGTAACACTCATACAGTGCCAGAAGACATAAGCCAGTCCGCCAGGCAGCACCGCAACGCCATGTGCGCCTGTAGCCTGAAGGGCTAGGTAAACAGCTGCGGAAAAGCTGCGGAGAAGGAAGGAGGCAGACAGAGTGCAACCAAACGCTCACCGGCCGGAGGCCTTTGAACGGAGGAAGCAGGTGAAAGGGGGCGAAAGGGCGAAAGAGACGGAAGGAAAGCGAGGAAACAAGAGAGGAAGGGGGGGGGGAGGGGGGGGGACAGAAGGGAAAGCAACCAACACGCATGGGCCGGAGGCCCGTGTGTGGAGGAAGCAAAGACAAGACAAGAAGGAGGGGGGAAGGAAGGAGAGGGCAAGAAGAAAATGAATGAGGGTGCCGAACTAGACAACTGAAGAGAAGCACGCCCCGTTAGATATGGAATCTATGGCCTCATTACTGGTGAGGAAAGGGCCGTGCATCTCGCCTCCTCCCGGAGGTTCTATGAGACGATTGTGACGATTGGGACTGCTGCTCAGCAGGTGTTCGGCTGCGAGGACGAGTGGCCGGGCCAGAGCCTGCAGCAGGTGTATGATGCACTTGTTGCCTCTGAACGAGATCTCGTAAACCAGCAAGGTTAACTTGGTGAGGGCTTTGGAACTGAACTTGTGGCCACCATTGTTCTGACACGCTGATATATCGCTGAATCCATTCCTGGGTGCTGAAAGTGACGACACTGATCCCTTCATCAGCTTTAGCTTCCCCGCGATAATAAGCAGCTAATGAGTCAGGGGGTAAGGAGGGCACCGAGCCCTTTGGGCGCCAGACGGACATGGGAAAAACGTCATTGATAGTGGTTTCGTCTGGGCACGGAGAGATGGCAAAAAAGTCACTGCGCAGCGCCTCCGCTGATGCTGCTGCAAAGTTAGCTGCATGAGCTTGCCCCAAGATAGATTCTGCTTGGCACTGAGGAAATGGACGCGGTGGTTGATGAAGGGGGGTCGAGGAAGCAACCTCACCAGATGATGAAGGGCGAGATCTTGGTAACTTAATTTCGATTTTGGCGTTAACGGCGTTCTTGGCAATGCTGAGCGAGTGCAAGTACGGAAGTATGATGAGACCTGATCCACAAGCTTGATCAGTCACGGGTGTTTGCGGAGGCTGTGGAGTAGGGCGAGGAAGCCTGCTTTCGGGGACTTTGGGCACTGGGTCGCCCTCGGGCTGAGGAAGCGATATGACCTGCTGAAAGTCTCGGACATCCGTCCCTGGAAGGTCATGCATGTACTTTGCAATTTCTGGGATCATTCGCACTGGGACGTAAACCATCAAATTGTCCCAGGGCAGGCCGAGCCGCCGCTTTACTTCTTTCGTGCGCTCCGTGTTCTTTTCTCTGGAGCGATCATGCAGAATATGTGCAAAATTAGATACTGCCGGGGGTGGAACATCCACGTCAGTGTCTTGACGCCGTTTAACATGGTTGAACGACGAGAGAGTAGCCACTAGCAGCGATTTCTCCAAAAAATCTTGGTGTTGGAAGCGCCGATATCCTTCGCCGGGGCTGGATCCTTGGAAAGTAGAATGATTGTCAGGGAGACATTGGAACAGTGTGGCAAGGACCTGCGCCATGCTTTTCGTCTGCCGTTGTAGCAAATCCCATTTTAACTCCTGTAGTTTAGGCAGAATAGTGGTAAAGGAACCATTATAGTGAGCAACGACTCCATCAAGTATCGTTTAGCGAAGGCACTGTAACATTTGGCAAAGTGACCTATGTCGATTTGCAATCTCGCTCATGGCCAGTCGACGTTCACAAGTCCTTTCAGTGGGAAGGCTTGGGCGACCTTATGCAGCTGCTTGTTAACGATGGAGGGTTCAGCCACCCTTGAAAGCTCCAGAAGCGCATCATATGCAGCCTTGGCTGCAGCAGCATAAGAGGCCGTTTGGGGCTCTCTGACTCTGGAGGGAACCCACTTCTCAACTGTGGGTGGAGCAACTCGGGCTTTGGCTGCCGAAGAAGGCGTGGAGGCAGTGTCAGTCGGAGTGCGCTTGCGCCAAGTCCTGGCTGCTGTTTTCTCATCCTGGTCCGCGGACCATTGGGGGATGTGTTCAGTAAGCGCGCGCGCGCGCGCACCGGGCGCTGTGTGATATGAATGTGGTCAGCATGTTCAGGGGTCAAACGCCAAGAATCATAAAAGTGGATGTAGTGAAGCGACCACCACTCAGCACTCGGATGCGTATTGGCATTATCCAGCCAAATATCGTACTTCTGGTTCCACAACCACCACTTCTTAGGCGACTCCGGGACCACAATCCAATGGGGTTTGCGTGTATTGTCGGTGCTGTAGGCCCATACTAACGGGGAGTCAAGGCCGCCTGGATAAAACTCCTTCTGTCGTGGCCATCTAAATGAGGATCTATCGACATTCCTTGCCAAGGCAAGCATAAGATGGAGGCGATCTGTGCGGCTAATGACCTGGCCCCGATGTTTCACTTTATATTTGACTGCCAAAGCAAGGGGGAAAGGAGATTCCTTGTCATGACTGAGGTAGATACCGGTCAGGCGGAGTCGCATGTCCTCCAAGGAGAGCACGTCATTGGACAGGCCTCCGTTCGCGCGATAGAAGTGATCATATTCAGACTTAATAAAAGCCACTCCATACATGAGAGTTGCCAACACCGTTGCGCAGCCCGGCAAGCCACGCATATCCAGGGGACTAACGATGGTTGTCACGGTTTGGGCACGTGTGAAGCCCACGGTCGCTCGAGTATATGCTTCACGATTGGCAAAATCTGTGTAATCAGACTGTCCGCTCAAGAAACTGACCCCTGTTTGGAAGACTAGGGCATGGTAACAGGTGGCGCCCGCCAGCGTGACCACTGTGTCAACTTTGAACGGAACAGGAATACGATTAGGAAGGAGAGGGGTGGGAGCATCTGCCAAAAAGCCTTTGAGTCCACCGATGTTAGTGAGTGCCAGTAATCCAGTATGGGCACCCCTGGCATTTAGGTCGTAGGCCGGTATGTGTGTGGTGAACTTCATGACTTCTTTCCATACCAACTGGGCGACGAGTTCATTGATCTTCTCTTGATCTGATTTAACTGGGGCATGACTAACTTCGTGATCCCAGTGGATGTACCTGAAACCCGTCGGGACACTATAGTTGGTCCTACGTGCGCCAGCGCCAATGCGCCATTCACCGAGGCCAAAGGAGCAAAGCATAGGGTACTGTACTGCTATTACTGGCTCATATATAGGAGTTGGGACGCGCGAGCTCGTGGGCAGAATTAGCGACCAGTGGTGGCAATCCTTCAGACCACTGGCACTGAGGGAGTTAGTGGCAAGGAAAAAGTGCAGTGGAGACCCTGGCATCGCTGCGAATACACCCAAGACCAAAAGTACCCCTATAGGGCTAGTGGTGTCAGCATATTTCAACAGAGGTTCATACTGCAGCGCCCATAACAGTGCCCAGTAAGCTTGCAGGGGAAGATCTGCGCCATAGGGCTGAGCCAATGCTAAGTCAACTTCAATCTGATTCCAACTCTGTTCAGCTGGGAAAGCTAGACGAACGGTAGCATCAACGGCGTTGTCAGCAATTAAAACAGGAGATGGGACGGCCTCTTGGCCTTGGACAGGGGCAGCAGCCGGGAGAATGTCAGCAGGTGGCAGGGGATGAGAACTGGCTGGCAGGTCACGTACTCCTTGTGTGTCGGGGACGGTCATGGAGTGCGACAGCAGCCGAGCAGGACCTGTCGTCTTCCGGGGGCGAGTCAAGGCCGTGTATTGAACGGCAGCAGCTTGACGATAAATTAGGTCAAGGTTTCTTTCTTTGTTCGGTTCTGTGCCTTGCACTAGGGTTAAGGCAAGTGTAGCCGGCGTGTACCATCTATGTTGTCCTCTGAGGCCAATATTGGACGCAGTAATGCGATCACGCACTACTTCGGCATCGGCTCCGGCTGCCAGGCCCCCTTGACTTTGCTTATCATCCCCCGTGAGAACATGGAGGCAATCGCCACGAGTGAGGGATTGCGCATAAGTACCTTTGTGTTCTCCAAGTTGCTGTGCCTCTTCCAAGACAAGAATATTACATCCTCGAAGGTAACTGGCAATACAAGGATGCGGGCTTTGAGCATTCTGATACGCTGTCCCCGTAGTGCATAGTACAACCTTTGCTGTGGAGATGGCATGATTGCACTTGTTGGATGGATGATCAATTGTATACCTGCCTGGGACATAGCGGTCGCGCGCCACAGGTCGGACCATCAACTGCTTTTGGGGTTCAGCAAGATAAAGATTGTCAACATTCTGTGCGATGGCTTCACCTGCTGGATTTTCACGGAAGAGCACTGCTATTCTAGTGTGGATGGTAGTAAGAGACAGCCATGCCAATAGATAAGTGAATGTAAGCGTTTTGCCAGCTCCGAAAACTCCTGCAATAGCAAGGCTAGTGCGATGGGCTCGCAACGCAAAGATAAGTGCAGAGGTGGAGGCAATTAGATGCCCTGCATCTTCCTGGGCCAAATCAGACAGCTGTTGCGCAAAGGCAGGGGCTTGAGGTAAGTGGGTCGTAATATCACCAGTACTGAGAAACAAGAGCAAACGATGCAGGCTAGAAAGCAGCTCTCGATAATGCATGTTCTCGATGGGAGGGTGATCTATCGCCCTGGGGATGCCCAGATGGATAGGTTTATGCGTATCTGACATTCGACTCATCTGAATGAAATGATGACCCAAGGTTGTTTGGCCAACCAACTGAACAGAGCGGATGCAAATGGCCACTTCAAGAGTGAGGGCTGCAAGTGTATCAGGCAATCCCGGGCGCCCAGTCGGGCTGTCCATGATACCGACATCATGCTGGCGAGGACATGGGCTACCTTCCACCTATAGGCACGTGAGCCGTTGAAGGCTCGGAGTACTGGGTCCTGATTAGATTTTGTTCTGTATTGTTCTTGTTCTAATACCAGAAAGAGTGCTGTATATGTGTCATTCGGTGTGGACTCTGAAGGAACAGTGAATGTGACCAGGACAGCATCGCCGCTATTGGCTCCTGCTTGGAAGGATGTACGATTAGTTGTAAATTCTTCTAACAGGCGATAATACCGTTGATTGCCTCGCTCTGGATCCGCCTCCGGGAGGTCAGTGAGGACACGAGCGCCGACCTGTGGAAGGGCGAAAAGAGCAGGTAGATCCGAGTTATCATGGAAGTCGAGGCAGTACTCATGGATATCCTCTGGTCCCAGCGCATACGGACGAAGCTTAGCTGGCATTCCTTTAGGAAATTTTGTGGCAACAACGCCGACCATAGAGAAAGCATCAGCTTTGCTTTCCACGGAAGGATGAACGGCCTGATACGATAATTGGGCAAGAAGATATACAGGAAAACAATGAGTTCTCGAAATGAGACTTTCTGAAGCTCCGTACGTGCGAGTTCCACTAACCATGGGATGTTGTCAGCAGGCTTAAGCAGTGGTTCAGGCTTCCTTTCATCTCGGTGCACCGTAAGGCCCACCCTAATATGCGAGAGAAGAAATATCCCCATGTCCGCAAGGCTGGGCAATGGTGCTGGGAGGCCTTTTGTGAGGCCGAGTTGGTTCGCGAGAGCAAGCAACTCATCATCACTGTGTCCCAAGGCCTGTAGGAGAGGCTTGAAGGTGTCCGCCATTTGCAATCGCATCCAGGAAAGGAGGCGCAAAGCAGCTTCATTAGCGATGTGGGGCGGGCGAAGCGGGTACCGAAGTAGAAGACAACCTAACGAGTGAAGCCCAATGGGTAGCGCTTGTCCTACCAGGTGGCAATAGTTGTGATGACTACCTTTGTCCCACATGGGCGTGCCAACAATCATGGTGAGCCTCAGCGCAGCATACAGGAATGAAGGAATAAGGGTGGGTTGCCAACAGCACAGCTTGTCAGCAGCCTGGTGGATCACTCGAACTTGATGTGGGCGACTAGCCGATTCACTTGCGTAGGGATTATTCACCTCTTCATGACAGAGGCCTATCAAAAAGGGGAGGATACAAGGTGCACAGGCTAATGCTCCGAGCTGGAGAGAGAGATTCCACGCTAATCCTCGCAGTACGATAGCCATGCTGGCCGCCGTGTAGCTGCCCGCAGAAAATCCACGCAGAAGCATAGAGGGTCTATGCAAGTTAGGTACTGTGGCCGGATGGTCAAGCAAGATAGTGTTCATTAATCGTAAGAAACCTGCATTAGATGCGTTGAGGAAGTAATAATAGACTGGTATCAGGAACTGCGAATGTGGCTCTCTCCGATGGGCAGGCAAGGTTCGCGCCCTTCCAAGAATTAAACTAGCTTGGTGATAAACACGGGCTGGCGGGATAGAACAGAGTCTTGCCCAGGTATGACCGATATCGCGCGTGTTTTCCATGAGAATGGTGAACTCATGGGCAGCCAGATTGTGTCCCTGCGTAGTCACGGCTACATGATCAATATATTGGTCTGCTGGTGCTAAGGAAGGACCATACAAGGCAATTCGGCTGTCTACTCCAGGGTAAGAAGCAGTGATATGCGGGGATGGTTGCAATTCCAGCGGCCTGTTACCCAAGCCCAGGCAATCGACCACAGTAGGGTCTGTGAGGAGGAAGCCTGGGGCAGCACATTCAAGTTGCAGGCAGCTGCTGAGGCAAGCCGTGAGGAGATGCAGGTAGTACGAGTGATGCGGTGGCTGTGGAGTGCTACGAAACACTACACTACGCAGTGTGGGGGGGATGAGAGATGGGGCCGTTATAGTTTGTTGTACGGAAAATCGCCACAAACACGAAATTCGTCGCCGGAACGATCATGCAAAAAATCGGACGACATGAAACCATGGTGAAGTACACTGCAAAGCTTCAGCTGACAAGCAAGCGCTCCTTTTTTCCGAGTGGACTTCACCTGCAAGTATGTTCACCAAAGTTTCAAGGTGTTGCCAAAGCTGTAGCCATCGTCAAAGTTATCATCCAGAATTTCCAATCACACATCCAAACATTGAAGAAGTATTGAAGAAATATTATCGCAACTGCTCTGAAGAGAATCAACTCCAAGCGATAGCGACGTTGCAGGTTGCAATTCAACATCGTTGAATGAAGAAGTAAATGCCATTGAAGCCAAAGGAGTGGGAGGGCGGGCCTTTCAAAGTTGCCCTGGAGCCAGCATCTCGAAATGGTATCAATTTAATGTGTCCCACATGTTCCAAACAACTTCCAATTGAAAGTGAGTTGACATCACTGCAAATGACTGCACAAGCAAGACTGCACAAGCATGACTGTAACTTCAAGGTTCGAAAAATAGAATCTCAAATCACAAGCAAATGACATCACTGAAGAAATCCACATTGTGCAAAGAAGTGAATCGAGGACAACGACCAAGAAACAATGTAGCGCCATACGCAGGTCACTTCAACTTCAAGCAAGTAGCCCAAGCACACCACCAAGCAAGGCACCCACCCACCCACCCGCCGCACACTGCTACGCATAGGCCCACAGGGCAAGCCCAGTGAAACCTACACTACGCAGTGTGGGGGGGATGAGAGATGGGGCCGTTATAGTTTGTTGTACGGAAAATCGCCACAAACACGAAATTCGTCGCCGGAACGATCATGCAAAAAATCGGACGACATGAAACCATGGTGAAGTACACTGCAAAGCTTCAGCTGACAAGCAAGCGCTCCTTTTTTCCGAGTGGACTTCACCTGCAAGTATGTTCACCAAAGTTTCAAGGTGTTGCCAAAGCTGTAGCCATCGTCAAAGTTATCATCCAGAATTTCCAATCACACATCCAAACATTGAAGAAGTATTGAAGAAATATTATCGCAACTGCTCTGAAGAGAATCAACTCCCACCGAAGCGAAAGAGCAGATGCGCACTCACCCCCATCACCAGGGGGTCTTGTCGAACTTCCTCTTTTTAGCAGATTGGCCCTGTTGGTTCAAGGCCTTCGCTTTGTTCTTCATCTCAGCAAACTGCGTCTGTGTTTCCCACAATTTATGCAGCAAGGAAAGGGGAAGATCGCTGTATGATAATGGAACCCGCTTCGAAGTATCCACAGAAGAAAAGTCACCGTTGGTCAATGCATCTGCGACGACATTCTCCTCACGAGGTCGCCACTTTAAGCGCAAGCCCAACTTGCACCTGGAAAGCAATGCAGATAGCTGCATGTTGATAAGCATCAAAGGCCACTTGGTTGTTGCACGCTTCTGAGAAAGGTACTGATTGCTTTGATTGTCGGTACCAGCCGATAAATAAATTTCAGCAGTCTTTCGAGCCCTGTCTCCATCTAACCATCCAAAGACGAAGAGCGCAGCCAAAGTCGCAAGTAATTCAGCTGAGGCCGATGCCCACTGCGCCCCTTTGTCACCCTTGAAAAGGTACGGTGCTTCTGACGGGCCCACCTCAAGAGAAAACCATCGACCCGACACCAGCTCCCATCCGGCCAGTACCACGATCTCATCTGTGCATTTGGCATCAGTACGGAATGCTTCCCCCGTGTAATGCACCGGTCTGACAACCGACACCAAATAATTATCGCCAGCAAGTTCGTCCGCAATGTAAACCAATGTCAAGATGACCGTTTCTGGTAACTTACCAACCGTGCTCGCAGACACCGCAGCAGACCAAGAATAAAGCGGAGAAAGGTGAGGCTTCAACCATACAAGGAGTTGTGACACAAACCCCAATCGTCCCAGAAACTCAGCAAAGTCTCGGACAACGACCACGAACTTCTTCTCGGCCGCACTCTTGATCCAGGACACAAGCCACTCACCACGCTTCAAAGACATCCCAACTTCCCCCAGATCATACCGCATCTGAAATCCAACGAATTCGGAAGCATAACCACCACGAAACTT
Organism: Symbiodinium kawagutii; assembly: GCA_009767595.1. NCBI lineage: Eukaryota > Dinophyceae > Suessiales > Symbiodiniaceae > Symbiodinium > Symbiodinium kawagutii. The sequence continues at coordinate 227,513 of VSDK01000709.1, read as the reverse complement.
ATGGTAAGCAAAAGGAGTCCCGACCAACTCGAAGGCCAACAACCAAACCCATAGGTGTAAGTATTTGCAAGGTCCTACAAACGCACCATGAAGGTCATCAACGTACACCATGTGAAGGAACCACCGCGAAGCCATTGTATAACCAACAAAACGGCCAATGAGTGCAAATAGCTTAGCCCACCAATATGGTGCTGACGAAATCCCAAAAGTTCCTACTCGATTCACCCACACAGTCGAAGAGTTGGAATCGGCCCTACATGCCATATATGCCCAATCCGAACGCCTGATCTTCACCAACCTGTGGGCCGAAGAAATGTCTGCCGAAACTGAAAAAGGGGCTTCTTTGGACTCTAATGACTCACGAACCACAGCAGCTACCTCTGAAGGTCCAGGACATTGCAATTGATCTTGGTAAACAATAGAATTGTTGACCTTGACGGAATGGGTGCCATCATGCAGTGGTCGCACCGTTCCATCGGGCTTCTTGATCGCCGCCATGGATGCAACCCTAACACGGTCCTCGCCAAATTCAGCCACCAACGCAGAAAGCCTCGTGGGGTACATTCTTCCAAGTTTCTCCTCATCTCGAAACTTCTCCTCCAACTCTGCCGATGAAAGCTGAGCAGAGCTGTAGTTCTCAGCAATGGGGTTGAAAACAGAGTCATCCAACTTCCTGTGAACCGTCTTGACAGGAAACACCTGAGGAGACCTTGGGAGGGGAGCATCAGCACCCAATGGGACACCGGTTGCAAAGCTGTCAGAATCGTCCACCAGCGCCCCAGCATCCGGATCCTCGAAAACTGCAAGCCATTGCGCTAAGCCTCGCAAGTAAAAAGGCTGTCCCTCATCAACTACCAACGCATCAGCTGGATCGCCCAAGAGCGAGGCCCACCTGCGCCTCAAATTGTCCATAAGCTCAGAAGAGAACGGCGACTCATGCAACCGTCCAGTGACAAGTTGGAAAGCCGATGCCTTTAAGTCTTGAAAATTCTCAAGGACTGTGCGTTCAAGAAGATTGAAAGTATCCGTTGCCAGCTGAAGCATCTTCCCAGATCGACGAGCCCCCCTGGCCAGAGGTGGCCATCTAGTCGGCGAACACAGCCCAAAGCCATCAATAAAGGGACGTTCTTTACCATCCCATTCCACCATAATAGGGTGTCCCCTGTTGCAACATGCTGCCATATCAAATTCACCTTCAGCATCCAATTGCGTCGACACACCGTTGTCCTCTGCAAGTCCCATGACATGGCTCCCTGGGGACCCACCAGGCCACGCACCAGAATCATCCGGGGACCCCAAGGGCCGCGCACCGGAATCTTCTGGGGACCCAGCAGGCCGCGCACCAGAAGAACCTGAAGAGACACCGGAGCCACTGTTTGTACCAGACACACCTGAAGAAGTGCCAGAGCCACCGCTTGAAGAGACATTATTACCCCCCTTTCCGCAGGACGAATGCCATGAGAAAATAATGTCAGCTAAAAATTCACAAAGTCCAGGAGGGTATGAAGCACTCGGGCTTGTGTTCCAACGTTCAGCAGTCCGACCAATGAGTCTATGTTTATGAATATGTCCACACTTCCGAGGTAAAGGACCACGATAATTGGAAGCAGAATCAAAGGAGGGCATACCAGAATGACAGCGATTATCTTTGAAACGCTGCCCACAAACAAATCGAGTGGGCTTCGAAGTCAGTGCACCAAATCTACATTGATGAATTGCAAACGTGTGAGCACCAGTATCTGCTATCAATGCAAGTATCTCATCCCACTGCCAGATTGACCCAGGATGTTCACCATCAACCAAACCGAGGTCTTCGGGATGCTCGAATAAATAGCATCCATTGGACTGAGCACAAATTCGACACGCCTGAACACAATTTAAAATGAAAGTGTTTGCCTCTTCGACTATCTCCTTGTTCCTTTGCGACAGCCAAGGGAATCCTTGCGGTTCCGAAGAGGTCTGGGTCCAGGATGCTTGCGCCATTGGAATCTTGCGCGACTGAACGTGTTGCAAGGGGGTGAAACCACCAGAAACCATTGTCCACTACGTAACTTGTTGAATATATCCTCCCACAAAGAATCCCTTGTAAGATCATGTTGAGGATCTCTTTCGATATCGAATTCAAGTAGACAAAGCTCGAAGGCACCCTGAGACTCAAGCTTCCTAAGGAATGTACCAACGTCTGAGTGCCTCCGTTTCCCAGCGAAAAGATACAAGACATGCAATTTCCTAGGTGGCACTGTCCCAGCACTGGGAGACTGGGAGCCACCCACCTTTCAAGCACCACCCATCAGCTCCTTGTGCTTGTATGCAGGATGGTCACCGTAACAGCCCTTCACCCTGCACTGATGAACACGACCACACTTGCCATCGCAGTCACCTCCTGAGTTGTAGCTGAAGCACAGCTCCCTGTTGTCCGGGGTCCTCCAAGCCAATGTCAAACCAATGAACTCCTTGCGAATCTTACCCTTGCCTTTACTCTTGCCCTTGCCACCGGACCCCTTGAAAGGTCCCTTGGAGTTGGGGCGCTGCCACTTGCTCTGAGGTGGTGGCTGTGTCATGGTGCTGCTCGAACTCGAACCTGGCAACAAAGCTGGGCGGAGTGCAATGGGTGTTGTGAAGAATGCTTCTTTGAGATCTGCATCTTTGATCACCAACCGGAGGGCATCACCCAGAGTCTCACCATTGTTCACTACCAACTTGAAAGCTTCCTTGCGGAGCTTATGCTCATAGTTGAGCACAATCGCCCAATCTGGGCGCACTCGCTGCTGCGAATCACCGGAAAGTGTAGGAATCTGCAATCCATAAACACGCTCACCCAAGATGTAATCAGCAAACTTGTTGAATGGATCCATTGTCAGATTGTTTAGCCACGACTTCGACTTGTACCTTGCTGACATGCACAACCAAGCATTGGCCTCAACACGAAGCACACGTCTGTATTCCTCAGTGTTGCTGGGCATCTTGGTCTTCACCTTCGTGCGTGTAATGCGAACATGACCTGAAGAATCAAGGGAAGATTGCAATGAAGAAGTGGCAGAATCTTTCTTGCTTGTGATTTCATCCAGTGACGCAGCAACCGGCTCATTCGATTCAGTTTCTTCCGCCTTGATGGAGAGATAATCTGCACTAGGTGACTCAAACTCAGCCAACTGACCGTACACTGCCTCAACTGCACGAACCATGGCCTGTCTCTCATGAGTTTGCAATTGTCTTGGTTGACCCGTCACCTTTGCCTCAGCACGCAACTCCGTCTCTTTACTGATGTACTCCTGGGCCGTCTCCCAAGCGGAGACCACTGCTGCAGCCTCAGCCCTTGCCTCAGGTGTGTCCTGTGGAATCCCGAAATCTGTCAAACAAGATCTGCGCACATCAGCACGGGTGTCACCAACAGCCCGAAACTTCCTCATGCTGCTATAATGTCGGCAGATCGCATATTGTCCTCCAAGACTCACACCACAATCCGACAGCACAAACTGAAGATCTGAATCCATGTGCAGTGTGATATGTTCTTTCATATCTTCATCGGTCAAACCTGCCATTGCTAAAAGAGGACAAGCGGCCAGAGCCCTTTGCTTGCCTCCAAGGATATCTGAATCCTCTAGGGCCAAAACCCTTCGGAATCATGACCTGAGTCCTCCATGCAGGATTCCAAATCCATGCAACCATGCTGAACACGGTTCAGGCACAGCAATGGGTTTTAAAACCACAAATCGCAAAGTGTTACAACTGATTACGACAACTTCAGAGTCCAAAACAGAGAGAAAATTAGGAGACCAAGGCAGGCAAGACTAACAGGTCAAACCAAAGAGAGATTCAAGATAAATTTCAGAGGGAGGGTTCAAAGTCCTAACTCTGACTCTCACTTACATCAAAACCAATCCCGGAGAGTGCCCTTTTTAATCGAGATCTTCCTCGTGCGACGACCCTTCCGTTGAAGAGGATGATGCAGTGGAGCTCGAATCATCCTGGGCCTGCTTTCCAATGCCTTCAAGCATTTTCTTTTTACAAGCCCTACAGGTTGAGTCGAAATCCTCATTCGACACTTGGTTCAAAAGTCGCACTTCGCAACAATTCACCGGTTTCACAAAGCAGCCTGTGAGATGCAATCTACGATGCCCGGTCCTACGAGATACCGTCACAAAGTAATCATGTGTGGCAGCCATCTCATCCTCCGGCACAGGTCTGGGAAGTTGAGAAACCTTCTCCTGGAGGGCCATCACATCATCAGCATCAGCTTCTTGAAGGAGAAACCAATCATCATCCTGAATCTCCATTGTAGGATATATCCCGCCAAGGCAGTAGCGACCAGACAAATTGTTCATGATGGTGAGTCGCTTCCGAACACGACCAGGGTTCAATGACATCCTTTGTGCCTCCTCACAGATCGCATCAATGGATTCATCTTCAAAGTATTGTTCATCTCGCCCCTCTACCAGTGTATCTTGTAAACCACTTGTCTTGAAGTGCGGATGTATTCTTCCGATGATGTCATGCCCATAGCCCATCTTCCCAGATACGCTCGCATGTCTTTGGTGAACCCAATCACTGCCGCCACCGAGGTCAAGAAATTCCGAGGACTATGCCCCGTGAAGAATGATTCCAATCCATCGGGGAGCAACAATAGTGGCCCAGTGATCTGCCACTCGAACCCAACTCTCCGAGGCACACACAATTGCGAAAGCAACTTGGTGATCAATGCAGAGACAATTGATGGTGTTGCATACTTCCTCCGAGGACGTGTCCAGTCAGCATTGGGGAGCATCACAAGATAGTCACGCTTGTATGCATATGGATCATTATCCCAGATCTGGAAACCAACACCCAACCAGTCCACACCTGTGAGCGAAACCGTGCGAAGGACATGTACCATAACTTCCTTCTGTGGCTTGTCAGGTCCAGTCGTCTTTGATTTTCCCAACACAAGTCTCAGTCCATAATTCGAAAGCGTAGATCGGCCAGGCAACACGGATTGCACATCATCACAACGCATTGCTCCCCACACCATCACCAGTACTACCCATGCCAATGCACGTTTGTATGAAGGTGCCAACTCATCAGTCACTGTAAGCTCAAGTGAAACCAACATTGACACAGTGTACATCGGTGCAGTTTGCTTCGGAGGCGCATCGGCTGAGAGCTCTGCCGTCCAAGACTTGACATGACCTTGCCATAGCGGGTCCCGTGATAACCTCTCGTCTTCAGGAATTCTGCCAACGGTCTCAAACAATTGCAGCGCAACATCAAAGGTACTTGGAATGGTCTTCCCACACCCCTCGTTCACACGATGCTGAATGTAGTCTATGACATCTTTCAGAGAACGTGGGTAAACATAACCCCGATGCAGTTCAATCCAAATCCTGAAGGGCCTCCAAGCTTTGTACCGATTCTTCAATGTCCCAGAGCGCCTCGCTGCAAAGAGATGTTGCCAAGCCATACCTGTATCATCAAGTGCATTGATTACCTGAACAATGGGCAAACGAGCTTCCTTGATCAAGTTCGAGAGTAAGATGATATACTTGTTACGTTCAGCATTGAATCTCTGTGCTCTCACATCTGCTGGCTCCTCCCTGTACTTCTGCTGTTTCTTCTTCGAGGAAATCTCTAACAGGAATCCAAAAGCAGTCTTTGACAAGCGATCAAAGGATTGTTGAACTGAAGTCTGCTGAGCCTGCGGCAACCTGTAAAGGCATGAGTCAGCCATTGAGCGTCTCACACGCTTGCAAACTACAGCCTGATCCTCTTGCCAAAGCAACATGAGTGCAGCTACATCTCTCAATGTCTCGTCAACTGCATCAGGAAAACCCTGCCTAAGCAACTCAACACAAGACTCCTCATCATCGAAAGCAGAATGCAAAAGAAAGGGATTTACATACACACGTTGTAGAAATGCCACCACTGAAGGCTCAACACCCGGCCAGTCCATGCCCTAACAATCGCGTCCGACCATCGGATCCTACCGGCCCAAAACCCTTTCAAAGTTGCCCTGGAGCCAGCATCTCGAAATGGTATCAATTTAATGTGTCCCACATGTTCCAAACAACTTCCAATTGAAAGTGAGTTGACATCACTGCAAATGACTGCACAAGCAAGACTGCACAAGCATGACTGTAACTTCAAGGTTCGAAAAATAGAATCTCAAATCACAAGCAAATGACATCACTGAAGAAATCCACATTGTGCAAAGAAGTGAATCGAGGACAACGACCAAGAAACAATGTAGCGCCATACGCAGGTCACTTCAACTTCAAGCAAGTAGCCCAAGCACACCACCAAGCAAGGCACCCACCCACCCACCCGCCGCACACTGCTACGCATAGGCCCACAGGGCAAGCCCAGTGAAACATGCCTCTAGCTCACTGACTGCAAGCGAGTCCTGCGTATATAAGCGAAGATTTTCGTCAAATATGTCACTCGACTAAGCAGATATCGAGTCCCATGATGTTTGGTGGACAATGAGTACATGCGAGGCAAGTGTTCCTGCCGTGGTCCTGGAAGATGCGCTACACTTCTGCCAGTGTGCGTTCTTCTGCTGATGATATCGGTTAGCGACCAACGACATGGGAAACATTTTGCTGCAGCAAATCAAATTTTCTGACATCACAGTTCGTTTACAGAATGATGGAAAATAATTTATGGGATGCTGATGCCTGAACGTCGACACGTGAGCCGAGTGGACGTTTCACCTAGTGAATACTATTACTGTGGAGGCTCTTCTATCTGTCCCTGGAAAACGTCTGATTTGAAGCCTCCAAAACTGGAACTAGTCAAAATGCCTTCGAACAAGTTCGGAACATGGAATTCGACGCAGGGAGCCCAACAAGAATATTCAATCCCAATCCGCGCCAAGAGAAATGTTAGCTAATGAAGTAGATCAAACCGAGCTATCCGTGCAGCATAGAGCAACTTCATCAACACACTTGCAGCATGTGGGTCCATAATTCGAAAGCGTAGATCGGCCAGGCAACACGGATTGCACATCATCACAACGCATTGCTCCCCACACCATCACCAGTACTACCCATGCCAATGCACGTTTGTATGAAGGTGCCAACTCATCAGTCACTGTAAGCTCAAGTGAAACCAACATTGACACAGTGTACATCGGTGCAGTTTGCTTCGGAGGCGCATCGGCTGAGAGCTCTGCCGTCCAAGACTTGACATGACCTTGCCATAGCGGGTCCCGTGATAACCTCTCGTCTTCAGGAATTCTGCCAACGGTCTCAAACAATTGCAGCGCAACATCAAAGGTACTTGGAATGGTCTTCCCACACCCCTCGTTCACACGATGCTGAATGTAGTCAATGACATCTTTCAGAGAACGTGGGAAAACATAACCCCGATGCAGTTCAATCCAAATCCTGAAGGGCCTCCAAGCTTTGTACCGATTCTTCAATGTCCCAGAGCGCCTCGCTGCAAAGAGATGTTGCCAAGCCATACCTGTATCATCAAGTGCATTGATTACCTGAACAATGGGCAAACGAGCTTCCTTGATCAAGTTCGAGAGTAAGATGATATACTTGTTACGTTCAGCATTGAATCTCTGTGCTCTCACATCTGCTGGCTCCTCCCTGTACTTCTGCTGTTTCTTCTTCGAGGAAATCTCTAACAGGAATCCAAAAGCAGTCTTTGACAAGCGATCAAAGGATTGTTGAACTGAAGTCTGCTGAGCCTGCGGCAACCTGTAAAGGCATGAGTCAGCCATTGAGCGTCTCACACGCTTGCAAACTACAGCCTGATCCTCTTGCCAAAGCAACATGAGTGCAGCTACATCTCTCAATGTCTCGTCAACTGCATCAGGAAAACCCTGCCTAAGCAACTCAACACAAGACTCCTCATCATCGAAAGCAGAATGCAAAAGAAAGGGATTTACATACACACGTTGTAGAAATGCCACCACTGAAGGCTCAACACCCGGCCAGTCCATGCCCTAACAATCGCGTCCGACCATCGGATCCTACCGGCCCAAAACCCTTTCAAAGTTGCCCTGGAGCCAGCATCTCGAAATGGTATCAATTTAATGTGTCCCACATGTTCCAAACAACTTCCAATTGAAAGTGAGTTGACATCACTGCAAATGACTGCACAAGCAAGACTGCACAAGCATGACTGTAACTTCAAGGTTCGAAAAATAGAATCTCAAATCACAAGCAAATGACATCACTGAAGAAATCCACATTGTGCAAAGAAGTGAATCGAGGACAACGACCAAGAAACAATGTAGCGCCATACGCAGGTCACTTCAACTTCAAGCAAGTAGCCCAAGCACACCACCAAGCAAGGCACCCACCCACCCACCCGCCGCACACTGCTACGCATAGGCCCACAGGGCAAGCCCAGTGAAACATGCCTCTAGCTCACTGACTGCAAGCGAGTCCTGCGTATATAAGCGAAGATTTTCGTCAAATATGTCACTCGACTAAGCAGATATCGAGTCCCATGATGTTTGGTGGACAATGAGTACATGCGAGGCAAGTGTTCCTGCCGTGGTCCTGGAAGATGCGCTACACTTCTGCCAGTGTGCGTTCTTCTGCTGATGATATCGGTTAGCGACCAACGACATGGGAAACATTTTGCTGCAGCAAATCAAATTTTCTGACATCACAGTTCGTTTACAGAATGATGGAAAATAATTTATGGGATGCTGATGCCTGAACGTCGACACGTGAGCCGAGTGGACGTTTCACCTAGTGAATACTATTACTGTGGAGGCTCTTCTATCTGTCCCTGGAAAACGCCTGATTTGAAGCCTCCAAAACTGGAACCAGTCAAAATGCCTTCGAACAAGTTCGGAACATGGAATTCGACGCAGGGAGCCCAACAAGAATATTCAATCCCAATCCGCGCCAAGAGAAATGTTAGCTAATGAAACAAAGCACGAAAAGATTGAAAGTCGACGAGAAGACCCTCGGGAACCCCCATAGAATATGAATATTCAACCCAAACCCCCGTCAAAGAAAAATGTTAAATGTTAATGAAGTGGAACACAAGAAGACTGAAAGTCGACGAGAGACCCTTGGGAACCCCATTGAATTGCGCATATTCAACCCAAACTTGCGCGAAGACATTTTTTGAGAGTGCCCTAATTTCCTTCCCTAACAGTGTTGGGGGTGGGGCGGTCGACCACCACCCCCCC
>VSDK01000709.1:195048-209699 GCA_009767595.1 Symbiodinium kawagutii | reverse complement strand
CTTGCAATTTGATGCACTGTGCCGATGGACTCCTGATTTATGGGCAGACATCATAAGCAGTAGGTTGTGCGTCTCATTTATTGAAGGCAAGAGTTCTTGGGCAGGTGTTGACCAGCACCACTATTCGCACCTTCTTGACATCCGCCTGAATCCAGGAAGAAGGTCCCTGACTACGCTGCAGACTGAGATGGTGGAGTCGCGACCCCTTAAGTTGCAATTGCAGGTTCCGCTCAGGTTGACGTGCTGGTTGAGAAGTACCACTCGATTCCCTTTGACTACTGTGATTGACTACTTTGGCTCTTCGGTTACAGAACTGTTGGCCAGTCTCAGCAAGGTTTGTAATGAGCTTGACATCAAGGCCCCCTCCACTGAGGAAGAGGCCAAAAAGACACTGCTCGATAACTTTGCTATTAAGATGGCTCGTGATAATGACATCACCATGGCTCCTGTAGAGGAGTGGCTCACCAAGATAGCACGAGCCTTGCTTGATCCGTTGCCCTTGCGTGAGCTTATTGTCCTTTTACATGCATTCATCCCACAAGTGGGCGCTAGCCGTTATAATAGGGATGCTGTCCATGCTAAGAGGAGTGCCACTAATTTCTGTCCGAAGGTCAGTATCAAGCCTGTGGCGAAGGGTCATTTTGGTCTCCATGAGTTTCAGATCCAAAATCACAACCCATCGGCCCCTCTGGGGCTGTGGGTGCCTTTGGAATGTGAAGATAGCAGTGTTGTCAGTTATTGGGAGTGGTATGAGTATGACTGCCGGCAAATTGACGTAGGCATTGATTGGGGTGACGTGTGTATCTTTCATGTGCAAAGGAGAGCTGTTTCCACGGACACGGAGCGAGCTATCGCTATGGATGATGCTGGGAGTGCTTTGCCTACAGAGGTATTGCGCTCGCCTAGGTCTCAATCTGCTAGTTTCGCCTTTGCTGGTGTTCTGACAGACATTGATCGACCCTCTGGCTCGTATGATGAGTGGAAACGCGCCAAACTGCGAAGAGCCACCCTCACGCATTTGCCTGGCGCAGAAGGGCTAATCAAGAGATCCCATCTGGAAGAATTCCTCCAGGATGCGCACATTGGCTTGCCTGATGAGTTAGAGCAGCTGGAGCTGCGAGAATGCCCTGCCACTTACAGCCTTCAAGACATGTTTCGTCTTGGCTCGACTGTCAGTGGATCGCAACTGATGCGAGTTGCTAAGTTGGCTCCGCAGCATAAGCCAGTGGTGTTGGGCATTCCTTCTCAGGTCTCTACCTCTCCGTTTGTGAACTACAAGCATGGGGAATTAATTGAGAGCCTCCGACTCTTGCTCAACATGCTCATCTCTAGGACTCCTCCCAAAGAGTTAGAACAACATCAGGCTTTTTGTACCCAGATCATGGGAGAGGCGGACAGAGACAGCGGTCATCTTATCGTGCTGGCAGCTAGTCTGATGGTTAGTCTCCTGACAGGACGAGGTACCCTGCTTGTGGAAGGCCTCTTTGGTGCAGGCAAGACCACCTCGGTAGTGTTCCTCCTTGCCTGGTTGGTCCTCACCACACCGGACAGCGCAAAGTTCAGTGGCAAGCAGAGAAAACCCGGCAGGACAAGCCATCGCTGCTATGATAGTACGACTCCATCTGCCACAGTCGGTGAAAGAGAAGTTTGTTCGCACATGTTCTCAGAAGGAACTTGAAGAGCTGGGAGGCGCCTGTACTGGTATTGAAGTTAAGACTCGAGAGGCAGGTTCGAGGCTCAGTAATGGTAGAGTCCTGATTGCCACCACCGGCACCATTCACGAGCACATGGACAGCTTTCCTAATGAGTTTGGGACACACCTTGCCAATAGTTGCCTTATGATTCATGAGGAAGCACAGCAAGCTGTAGAGTTCAAGAGTGCGGTGGCTGCTGCTGCACCTGAGGTACCATGTTTGTACGTATTGGTTGGAGATGGACATCAGGCCCCTGGGGGCGTCGATGCTCGTAACCGAGAGGCCATTGAACTCCGTTCTGAACTCATGAAGCTCCCTATTGGACTCAAAGCACCCAGCAGTACTGCCGGTGGACTGCCGTATGTCCTTGGAAAACTCTTGTTTTTCAGGTTCCAGAATTTGGCCCTCCATGTTGTTCCAGGGTTGACAACGCAAGTGAAAGGAAAGGCCTCGCTTTACTTTGGAATTCCTTGTAGGCCCACCGCAGATTCCCATGTAGAGTGAGGAAACGTCAGGGCAACTGAGCAATTTTCCAAAACAAGAAAAATTGAGAGATTGATTGGTTTCGTTTATTGAAAAATTGTTCAGATGCGCTGTCCAATACGGAGGAGGCCCCCTGACATGGAACTTCAATTTCAGAGGTTTTGCGATTCCAAAACTAGAGTCGCATTTTCCACCGCGCGTGCGCGTGCAATTTGAAATTTTTGATTATTTTTTTCCCAGCTGGCAGCTGCTGGTGGGTTTTGCTTGGGCACGCGATGCTTCAACCTCCTTGTGATTGTCGCGTGTCAACCCCCAGAATGTGTGATTTGGTAACGCAGGTGGCCTTCCCGAAGGACATGCAGTTGCCATTTAGAATTTTGATTTGTTTGCATTGTTGAGCTGTGGGCGGCCTTAGCAAGTTCACCTTGCCCCGCAGCTGTGTTCGTTGCCATTCGCGCGTGTCTTGAGTGGGGAGGCTTGAAATTTAGCGAAGGTTTGCGCCTGTCATTCCAGAACATGTGTTGTCCCCGCGCGAGTGTGCAAGATGTCAAAGCTAGGAGACACCATAGTAAAGTTTTTCGCAAAGATGAATACCATGAGGGTCCCTTAATGCGGAAGCCTTCTTCGACACTATCTTGGATTTTAAAACCAGGTTCCACCAACACTCGACATTCTGCACTGCTTCTGGCTTTGGTTTTGGCGGCATACCGAAAGAACAGTTTAGCGGCAGTCTTGAAAGCCAAAAAAGCGCTGCAAAAAGAGAAAAAGAAAGAGAAAGAGAAAGAAAAAGAAAGAGAAAGAAAGAGAGAGAAAGAGAGAGAAAGAAAGAGAGAGACGCCATAAAGTTGCAATGCCCCCTTCAATGAAAAGCCAGTGTTCAAAAAATTTCAGGTCACCCGCATGCAAGGCCCAAGCGGATTGGCATCCCACATTGACAGGCAACTTTCAACTTTCTGATTTCAAGTTCCGACTTCGCGAAACGTGTGTTGTCAGAAACCGGGTAGATCGAGTTACTGGCCATCTCATGGCCAGCAACCTGCAAACCTTGAGATTTGGCGACGTAATTCTTTAGAAGTCAGGGTCTGGGAGTGCTACGGCCCTTAGAAGGCCAAAGGCGAAACCGAAAGCGTAAAGTTGAAGTTGAACAATAATTATGGGTTGTTATAGAAAACTAAAGGAACCAACTTCAACTTTATGCTTTTGGGGCTGGTGGAACGCAATGGCTAGCTAGCTGACCCGTGGCAGGTGCAGAGATCGGCGGGGAGGCGAGAAGCCCCATGAAAGCAATTATCTGTCCACTTGGGTCACAGGCAGTTCCGCAACAAAAGGAGAACCGAATTCTAGAACTTGAAAAGCGTCAGTTTTCCAAGGACGTACAGCAGTGCGCCGGCAGTGGATGACGGCTTTGTGTTTCAATCGCGAGGACGCATATAAATCTATTCCGCCCCCGACAAAACTATCATGTTTCAAACCAGGTTTTTTTTGTTGTTCTTAAAAGAACGGGTTAATGGCGCCCAACAAATGGGTTCAGAAACGATTTTGGGCGAAGGACAGATCGGCCACAAAATATTTGCCAGAGCAAGGATTGGGCCCCGTTTTTGGAACAAATTTTGGTGCCAATTTTGGTCCCCTTCCTATTTCTTTACAAGACAACAATTATTTTTCTCGAGAATTTCGCGACAGCTATATAACTGGCAGACTACACATGCACAGAACTGTAGTGCATCCGGTGCGACAAATTTGCCGCTGGTTTGTCGACAAGCGCACAGTGGACTGCTGGTTCGGAAGGAGGCTACTCAGGCCTCCACAGGCTCACAACTGACCTACGCTCCTCTGATGGGCACTCATAGTTGTGACGCAACGAGATGTGAGGCGGGGAATTCATTGCATGTACAAATTTTCGCAGCTAGCTGCCTTTGCTTCTTTTGCTTCTACAGCTTCGAAGCTTCGTATGTTTCACTTTGTTTCACTCTTGTTTCACCTGTTTTCTTTGCTTCTTATCGACCTTTGCTTAGTGCTACCGAGGCGATTCAGGCGAGCAAAAAAAAGAGGTGGAAGGCAGACACGGGTTTGGAGACCATGGACATGCAGGAACCACATGTGAATCCATGAATCCAGGAGTGGACATCTTTCTCTTGATTGCATTGATGATTGCATTCAAGATTGTACTGACTCCATTGCGGTTTCGAGTGAACTTCTTCGAAATACGATGTTCATGGACTTTTCCCAAGAAGTCCAAATCGATGATTCAGAAGGTGGCAGAGAGGAGAAGAAGGTCTTGAAGTAGGGTCCGCAAAACTGGGTGAAAATCGCTTCGTAGAAGCGGAGCCTCCGCGGTATTACTCCCAATCGGTGCAATACTCTTCTGACAAAGATCTCAATCCAGTGTTGCTCATGTCTCATTTCTTCTGAGCGCAAGTGGTTCATAAATCATCTAGTTGGTATCCTTCGTTGGTTAAAGATAGGGCCATTGCTGGACCCGTTTCATGCAAATTGTTTCCCTTTTGGGTTTGTTTCATCGATAAAGCTATAGGCTGGGAGCTACAGAAGTCAAACAGGGCCCTCTATTAAGATTAACTTTCACCAACATCACCAACACAAATCGTTGGCGTACACTGTTGCTTTGCTGGCGATCTTTTGTGCTGGTAATTTTGTTGGTTTCTTTTTGTGGCGCTGGTGACCGTGTAGGAATTCTTTAGCGCAACTGCGCGAGTGCTTCTTCCAGAGCTTGTAGTGAAGCAAGTGTGGCCGAAACTTTTTCAGCAGGACACAAGAAGACTGAAAGTGGACGAGGAGATCCTTGACAATCCCATAGAATTATACATGTTTCAATCCAAACTTGCGTGAAGGAAAATATTAAATCCAAATGAAATTCTGATGTAAGTGAAGACACAACAACTGAAAAGTGGACAAGAGAACCTCTTTGGAATCACTATGATGGATCAAAAATTTTGCGCAGAGGACTCCGTGGAAATCCTCGTAGAATTTTTTACATTCCCTGTTTGAAGAAACAAAAAAATATTTCAGATGGTGGTGGAGGCTGACCAAGAGTAAATCAAATCTTGATATTTTCGGATTGTGCATTTCTGCGCAGAAGTATTTTACACTGCGATTTTCCCAAAGGGTGGTCCGCGTGTCAGAAGTGAAGAAGATTCGTCATGACTTAACATTTTTTCTTGGCGGAGTTTTCGTATCCAAGGGTCTTCTCGTCGACTTTCAATCTTTTCGTGCTCTGTTTCATTGACGAACAAATTAAGACGTTTTTTGACCTCATGAGTGATCACTTTGCAATTCTTTATAGAGTCTTTGTGGCTATCGTGAGATGTTCTGACAAGATGTAAAGACGATGCCGAGTTGAACGCCTTCTGAGATGCGTGAGTGCCGAGTGTCACCTGTTTCACCTTGTACATATGTTGTAGTTTAATTTGTAAAAGGACCTTTATAGGTTGGGATCTTTCTTTGTGCTGGTTGGTTTGCGGTTTTTTGTGTTTGTTTTCTGGTTGGTCTGCTGGTTTGGTTTGGTTGGCTGGTTGTGTCTTTGCCCCCAACGGTCATTTTATGCGGATTGAAGATCCTGCGATCTTTTTTTTAGGCTTCCTGGACAACTAGTGACCTGCATTCTGTGTGCAATAGTCACTACCTGGAAAAAAAAACAACGTTTTTTGACCTCTGGCGCGGCTTTCACATTCCAATTCGACCTAGTTGGAACCAATGATGTGGAACTTGGCCTGCTCCGTTTTGAGCCCGCTCCACGTCCATTTCTTGGTGATTCGGACAGTCTAATGCCCTCCCTCTTGTGCCCTTTGTCTTCTTCAAGCCTCCTTCGAGCCACCCGTGAAGCTCCCCCTTGAAGCCTCCTTCAAAGGGCTCAGATCTCGAACTAGAAGTTCCGCAATGGGAGATCTTCTCTGGGAACATGAATGCAGAGGCCATTGGCCATATGACAAGGGTTGTGACAGTTGTGTTCAGGCCCGTGGTAGGACTCCAGCTCGTCGACGAAAGCAGGTTGAAGGGGATGGCGCTTCTGCTGATCTTGCTGGAGATTTGATGTACAGTGCAGGGAGACTTAAACTGGTGTTGTTGGTATGGTTGTTCTTGGTGGTGATCGTGAAAGGGACACCAAGTCAGTTGTGTCGGTTTTGAATGAGATTGGTGTAGGAGGTTTGAATCTTGAAGTTGGTGCAACGGACAATGAGCAGTATCTCGTCAACTTGATGGAGAGATCATTGCAAGCAAGCACATGTCGAAATTTTCATTGGAGAAACATCTTAGGGTGTAGGCCCCAAGCCAAAGGTGTGGAGAGAATGATTTGTATCATGAAGGAAAGTTTGTTTACCAATTGGTTGTGTTTGAAATCCAAGGTGAGGGCAAGGCTAGCTCTTGAGGCCCCATTGTTTGGTTGGCTAGTAGGTCATGTGTATCGCGCCCACAATGCCCACTGTCGCAAGCTGAAGGGAGGAACTCCCCTTGAGATGATGAGAGGCAAGAGAGGAGGACAACCCCCGAGGAGCATCCTTTTGGAATCCTTGGATACGCCAAACCTGTTCATGCTCGAGATTGGACTGGTCATCGGTTGGTGTTGTGTGCTTACTTGGGTTTGAGGTTCAACACTGGTGGTGGTTGTCTTGTTTACCCTCTTCAACCTGATGCCCAAGGGCGTCGAGAGATCATCAAGGCCCGCACTTTTCGACCCAGGAATCAGGAACCATTCCATGATGTTGTGAGGCTTTGTTCCCACTCATGGCAGGGATTGTTCTTGAGCAGTCTGGACCTCTTGAAGATCAACCCAATGCATCACCCTTCCCAAAGGTTGAGGTTCCATCGAAGGATCCTGTTCCACCACTTCTTGATGAAGAGGACGGTTCAGGTGACATGGAGGTTGAGGAGAACATCCCAGGAGAAGAAGGTCCACAACCCATGGCGCTGGACAGGATTGGAGGATCAAGAGGTGAGGAGCCTGAGGAAGAAATGGAAGGTGATGATTGGTTGAACAAACTTCTTTATCAATCCCAGTGCACTAAGTGGAACAACTTCTGTTTGAGGGAAGTTGTCATGGACACCAACCCGGGTAACCCAGAAGAACGGACTACTTTTGAAGAAAAGTTTGGTGGTATGGACATTGTTGTTCATGTTCCAGATCATCCAGTGGATGAATTGACAGGCCTAGCCATGAGTCACAGCCAGGTAGCAGAAGGCATGCGCGCTGAGGTCAAACAGCTGGAGAGACTTCAGGTTGGTAAGTGTCTTCTAGAGGCTGAAGGTCGTGAAATGGCAAAGGTCAACAAGGTCCAGGTTCTGACAAGCCGATGGGTGATAACCCAAAAGACAGCAGATCCAGCTAGATGTCGATTGGTCGTGAGAGATTTCGCTTCTGGTGGCGAGAGTGCCTTTAAGGCAGGGATTTATGCCCCCACTAGTTCGCTAGACTCTTTGCGATGCATTTTGGCATGGTCAGCTGTTCTGGGTTATTCCTTGTTGACGGGTGACGTCGGCGTGGCTTTTATGTACGCTCCAGTGGAGGTTGGAGCAGTAGATCCACCCAGCATCTTGTCACGTCAGGGGTATCGCATAGTCCTGCTACTCCAAAAAGCTATGAGCGGACTTCGAAGAGCTCCCCTGTTGTGGTTCCAAGAGCTTCAAAGGCAGTTGGAAGCGAAGGGAGGACAGGCCACGTTTGAACCAACTCTTTTCCGAGTACCAAGTTTTACCACTCCGGGTGACTTCATCTTGTTGTTGGTTTATGTGGATGACCTTTTGCTTGCTTCCAAAGACCCCGTAGACAACGGGAAATTGTTGGAGAGTTTGCAAGAGATTTGGAAGATCAAGAAGACCGGAACTCTCAACAAAGGTTGTACTGGTGTTTTGGAATTTCTGGGGCGAACCATCTATCGAGGTGAACCTGAGGTAGGATCCAGCGCCATTCTTTTTGGTGTGTCGCGAAAGTACATGCAGGGCATTTTTGAGTCATGGTCTGAGAATTTGAAAGCGCCAACAGAGTCCACGGCCCAGCCAAAGATGGAAGAAGTGTACTCATCCCATTTGAAGGCCAGCGATGAAGGCGCGGAACTCAGCGACGCCGCTACGGCAAGGTACCGGAGGGTTCTTGGACAGCTCGCATGGGCTGCGCTATCCCGAGCGGATTTGTCTTTTCCAATTTCCTTTCTAGCCCGGCGCCAATCCAAGCCAATGCCGGCAGCTGAGGCGACCATGAGGGTCTTTCTTAGATGGTTGTTGGGACACCTTCATTTTGTCCAACGGATGCCCGCATCTAATCCGCCAATGGTGAGTGATGAGCGTACGATTCTTGGTTTTTGTGACGCGAGCTGGTCAGTTGACTCTGTCTCGGGAGGAATCATTTGTTGGCAAGGTTGTTGTTTGAAATTCTTCAGCCGAAAGCAAGAGGTTCCCGCGTTGTCATCCGCGGAGGCGGAAGTCATTGCCATTACGGAAGCAGCAAAAGAAGAAGTTTCGCTAGGTATGTTGATTGAGACCATCCGCGAGGGTATTCCATTGGATGACTTGGGGATGCCTAAGCGCACCGCAGGAACGATGAGTCTCCTTCTTTACAATGATGCGAAAGCTGCAGTTTCCATAGGCAACATGAGTGGATTGTTGCGACGCGTTAGGCGCCTTGAATTGCGCGCCCTTTATCTTCAACACCTCGCGCGTACGCGTCTCCAACTCCAACATTGGAGTGGTGCAGAAAACCCATCCGACGGCCTTACTAAATCATGTAAACAGATCACGATGTGGGTACATTTATGTGAAGCCACTGGTTTGGTCCCAGGTCTTTCTGAACAGGAGTCGCAATGGATCCGACAGGAACTTCGCAGGTACGATGAGGAGTTCACCCACCTGTTTGTCCAAGAAGGGGTAGGGTCAGCCTTAGCTGCCGCAAGCTCTGAGTAATCACTTACGTTTTCTGACAGTTGCGTGGAATTTGATAGTGTGTGAGAGTGATTGGGTAGCTAAGTGGGAAACACGTTCAGCTACTGACTTGCTTTCATTTTTGCCGAAAGTCGTTTGCCTTGTCTTTTCTTTAGTTTTGCCGAAAGTCGTTTTCCTTGTCTTTTCTTTAGCACTGAAACTAGGAATCAGTTTGAACTCGGGAATCCAGTTTGCTTTTCTTTGAAACTGTTTTGGTTTCTTGCATGCAGAGACGGACCGTTCTCTAGGAGTGACTGTGACTGTGATCTGAATTGCTGGAGGGTACGGCCATACCACTCTATCTGTTTGGTGATCATGTTTTTGGTTATCTTTTGAGGATTTTGGTTGGAGCTGCAAAGCCGTCTAGGAAGCTGTGATCTCTCGGTAGCTGATGACCCTAGGAGTTGCTAGGAAGAGATCTAGGACTTCATCTAGGAATTCATTTTTCATTCTCACCAAATCATCTTTGAGTCAAGTTGAGCATTGTTGAGTTGAGAGTTTCTCGACTTTCTTTTTGCTTTTATCGTATCAAGAATGCGCCGGCGATTGCTGCCAAGCTTAGCGTTGCTGCGGCTTTCCACCGAACAGCTCGGTGTCCGATTCTTTCTGCAGCCCCGAAGTTGGGAGTGGTCGTTGTCAGAGATGCCAGAGGAAGTGCATGCAAGTGCTCCAGCTGAGACGCCAGAAGTGGAAGGCTCAGTGGATACCCCAGCTCATGAGACTCCAGTTCCAGTTGAGACTGGAACAGAAGGAATTACCCATGGACCAAGTGGCGAAACTGGGGAAGAGCCTCCGGGAGCTGTGAATGCTGTGAATGCAGGCGAGGTTCCAGGTTTTACTGAGTTGCCAGAACCAGCCCAAGCTGCAAGTGCAGCTCATGTTTTGAAGCTTTGTCAACGTTAGCTCAAATGGATCCAATCCACGAAGCTTTGGTTAGACTTGCTACGACAGTAGCAAGCAATACCCAACAAATGGCAGAGCGTTGCAAGGCCAGTGAAAAAGGAGCTGAGACGCTCCAGATGGTTGCCCAAAGCCTCCATTCGATGGGCGGCGGGACCGTTTATTGGTCCGAGAAGGCAGCCCAGTCGCTTAACTCGCTGAGTAAGCAGTTAAGCGATTTGGTATGGCAGCTAAGTGCAGGGGGAAGAAGGAATGATTCAACAAGGATGTTGATCTCTTCATGCCTGGAAAACTGCGGAAGGCAGAACAAAGGATTGCTTGAATTAAAGGAACTGAACGGCCTTTTATTGGCCGAATTGCAAGCAATGCGAGTTCAGCAAGAGGAAACGAACCGCCTTCTCCGTGCAGTGGACACGGGCAGCAACATACAGTGCGGCTACTTAAAGCAGTTGCTAGGCGCTCAACGACCTCCTGAACCTTCGCAACCACCAGCTGTAGCAGCTGGCACTAGGAGTGGTGGACCTGATTCAGAGCAGGCGCTGAAAAGACAGCGTGTGAGCGCTCCGAACGCTCCAATGGCAGCATCCCCAGCAAAGCCTGCGCAGCTGTTCCGGCTGGAAGCGTTCCAGATGTGATGATGATGGGAGGCCCTTCAGGGGTTCCTGGTTTGTTCACACCTACCCCAGGAGGACCTCCACCAGCGGTCAATGCTATGCCCATGCAGCCAAAGGCAGGAAGCATTGAAGCTGGACCAAGTGTTGGAGCTGGTCCTGTGATGGAGCCACCGCCATCATCTTGGAGGGTGATCGATGTGGATGGAACCAGCCTCAGGATCAACTTGCAGTTTGCTTTGACTCAGGATCAATTTGATCGAGTCATGAGCCTCCATCCCTATGAAGCTGGCCTCCAGTATGTCATTTTGAATGAGCGCATCTATCGCTGCTATCAGATGGATACCAATGAAGGGGCCCCCAGGGTCTGAAAATGAGCAACGACGTCCAAGAGCTTGGAGAGCTCAAGATGGATCTGAGTATATATATGAGGATGAGCATCGTTTGAAAGATGCGAGCTTTGATGATTGGAAGCTGTGAAGACTGAGCGTTGGCATAGCGACTTAGCTCTGGTGCTGTATGCGTAGGAGTCTAGGGGCGCTAGGATGGCGCGTCTTCACATCACATCGATGGTGCAAAAGGAGCTTGCTGATTGCGTTTCTTTGTCGAGTTCAGCTGTTTTTGCTCTAGGAAGTTGCAGTCACTTTGCTAGGATGCATGCTAGGACATGCTAGGAAGCTCTCTAGGATAGGCTGCTAGAAGCCTAAGAGCATTAGGAGTTTCAGTGGTCTTTGAAGCATTCAATGGAGTTCTGATTCTGTTGTCCTTTTTCAGTTCAAGGGTGAAGCTGTTAGGACTCGTTGCTAGCCATGTTGGAAATCTTCGAGTTGTTGCTTCTTTTTCTTTTGATGACACTGGTTGGAGTCTTCGCCGCACAGCTGAAGATTTTGGGGAGAATGAGTCAAGTGTCTTTGGAGCTGAGTAAGTTGGCATCAGAGGTTGAGGATGTCAAGATAGCTGCAGCTTTCCTCATCTTCGTCTTCAGCATCTTCGTTCATGTTGCAGAGGCCTCCGATGAAAGCGCCTCCCAAAGCAGCCCCTGCAGAACTTCGAGTACGTAAGAAGATGTACCAACTCAGGCATGCAGGGGCACTCCATGGGAGTAAAAAGTGTCCACGTGTCATCAGTAGGGATACAGTTCTGTGGAGCTTTTGCTTAGATTGCCTGAAAGCAGGCCATCTTAACACCCTTGAGTGAGCGCTCCAATTTGCTCTGAAGGTTTTTCAAGTGCCAGGTGAACCCAGGCAGTCGTCAAAAGGTCGCTGAAAGCTTGAGTCGTGTTTGAAATGAAAGCAAAAGATCCTAGAGTTCCTAGAGTTTGCAATCTCTTTTCCTAGGTTGAGTTCATGTCCACTTTGAACCCCAGTCTTTTCCCTAGACACTGTACCATCTAAAAAATGATAGCTGTGTGGAAAGTGAGTTTATCCAAAGGATACCCTTCACAATCCTCCTAGATTTCTTTGACTGAGGTCCTCTGTGAACATGTCCTAGATTGTTTTGTTTCTTTTTCCTAGAGTTGCAAATTTTGTTGAAACAGTTCGTTTGTGGTTGTTTTGAAAACTTGAATGTTCTGTTCTTCCTTTCTGCGTGCTCATGCTTCTGCTGCCGTTTACCCGATGATGACTTTCAAGAGAAAAAGGATGTGCGAACCGTGATGCCATCCAAACTCAAAGAGAAGTCTGAGGGTAACCTTGAAACCTTTGTTGAACTTGTGGAGTTGTTGGAACTTTGAAATTCTCTGTGTTCTTTGACTGTGGTGACATGTTGAACTCACAAAGCGTCCAGAGCTTAAGAGTCAGGAGCTTAGTTGATGATAGCCAGGACCTTAGTTGTATAAGTCCGAGCCTTAGTGTTGAACGAGTTCTGGAAGGTTCTCCAGGTGAGGTAAAGGTTATGGAACCGAGAAGGGGTGTGAAAGTTAGGAGACCTGTTTGTACAGGAAAAGGTACGTTTCCACAACACTTTGAAATTAATTCGTTTGACTGAGTAAGGATCGGTGAAGGTACCTCTTTGGGTCCCTGTGTTGTCTTTCTCTGCTCTCTTTTGGTCTTTGTGTGTTTTGGTTGCCAACCGACCCAAACTTTGCCAGTTTGTGTCAGTAGTCACCATAGTGTATCGTAGGTAGTAGTAGTGAACCCATCTGGTAGGACTGTATAGGATCTAGGAAGCCTAGGAAGCCGCTAGAGGCAGTAGGTGTAGTATCTTGGTAGTTTTGATTTGTCTTGATTGTAGTTTCTTTTGAATCTTGAAGCTTGAGAGTTCTTTTGACTTTTTAAATTGATTTGAACTTGCTTTGAGAAGAAATTGAATAGAAAGAGTTTGGAAGACTTGAGTCGTTTGAAGATCTTCTGAAGGAAGATTGAATTTGAGACGTCGCTGAACCGATACCGGTTTGGCTCAAGAACCCGAGTGAAAAAGAACAGCTGCGCTGCTCTGCGTTTTTCATAGTAACGCAATTGTCTCGATACTAATATCAACATTTTTGGCCCATTTGTTTTGCCAAAAAAAAACATATTGTCACAACCCTTTTTATTCACTTTTCATAGTGCAATTGTGGTTGCAATGTTTGTGGAAAGCACGGCGCGGGAGAAACGGGGAGAAACGGGATCTTCGAAGGGAGAGGCCGCCAGGCTTTCTGAAATATTTTCGGAGGCCAAGGAGGATGATGTAGCGCTATCATATCTTCTCTTTAATTCCAGCGCTTTAATTCTTAGCGAAGCTTATTCTCAATAGTTCGTTGATCCCATTGGTGTGGAATTTCTTTTTCCAACCATTGGCCCTTATAATCCTATAGGGGATGCGCGTTCTTAATCCTTGACTTCACCCACCACTTCCCAGTCGAATCAAATTGACATTCAAAGTCTTGCTCTTGGGTCCAACTCTCTTGTACAATCTGCCAGGACTTGCTGCAACAGAGTTCTTCTTCTGGCTTTTGTTGGCTAGTTTTGGCCACTTTGGCACTTCTGGGTTGGACTGCTTCTGGTTGCCTCCGGTAGGGAAGCTGGCTGGTTCTAGGCTGCTTCTGGATGTTTCTGGGCTCTGGACTTGCGGCAGGTTCTCTGTTTGTCGTGTTCTACTTTGGCAATTCTGCTTCTTTTTCACTCTTACGGCAATGCAACTCTCGGTCACTACGACTTTGATCTTTTTTTTTGCGGAGCGATAATCGTTGACAAGCAACACTCTGGTATGCATGCTTCGTTGGTGGGCTACACTCCTGGCGGCCATTTGTGCGTGTTTTTACATGCACCTTTGCTTCGTACATCTGTGGCAATCGGCTTTTGCAATGTGAGCAGAACACTTTGCCGTTTTTTACGATTCACTGGAACATGCTGTCAATTTTATGTGAGGCCTTGTGACGCTGCCGGATCTTGCTTATCTTCATGTTTGTCACTTTCTACAGTTTTTTAGATTCAGTCTCACTAAAGACTAGTTAATGCACTATCATGGATTGGGATCTACGATTTTTGTATAGTTGTTACTCATGACCGCTGCCACCAATGCAAAAGCGGCGTTCTCGCAGAAAAAAAAGCTTGCGGCAGGTTCTCGCTGCTTCTCGGTTGCTTCTAGGTTGATTTTGGCTGCTTCTGGCCTCCTTCTGGGTGCTTCTGCTTTTGGTCTGGCTGCTTTTGGCTGCTTTGGTTTTTTCTTGTTGTTGTTGTTGTTGTTGTTGTTGTTGGTGTTGGTGTTGTTGCTGTTGTTGGTGTTGTTAGTGTTGTTGTTGTTGTTGTTGTTGTTGTTGTTGTTGTTGATGTTGATGTTGATGTCGATGTTGATGTTGATGCTGATGTTGGTGTTGGTGTTGATGTTGATGTTGATGCTCATGTTGGTGTTGGTGTTGATGTTGATGTTGATGTGGATGATGATGATGTTGATGTTGATGTTGATGTTGATGTTGATGTTGGTGTTGATGTTGATGTTGATGTTGATGCTGATGTTGATGTTGATAATGATGTTGATGTTGGTGTTGATGTTGATGTTGTTGATGTTGTTGATGTTGTTGATGTTGTTGGTGTTGTTGATGTTGTTGATGTTGTTG
>VSDK01000709.1:150437-182082 GCA_009767595.1 Symbiodinium kawagutii | reverse complement strand
TTGCAAGCGACTTTGTAAGTCAGCGTCGCGGTTGCCACTGTTCCGGGTTTGCAACATACATCCAAGCCATTTGTGTGATTGAGTTGGACTCAATACCTGTACGGTCAGTCCGCTTGGTGTCCTGAGGTTCTCCGGGGGTTGCGCCTGTGTAGTCAACACCTTCGTCTTGTCAATGTTCAGGGTAAGCCCCACTTGTTTCAATGAAGACACAAGTTCATCCAACAGTTGACCAGCTTCTTTTGCAGATTTCGCAAACAACAATATGTCATCTGCAAAACATAGATCAAGAAGATGAGCTCCACCATCGCCAAGATCGAATCCCATGTTTGCATTGTTTGCTCGCCATGCTGACATCGCCATTTGCAAAACTGAAGTGAATAATTTCGGACTCAAGACGCACCCTTGTCTCACGCCCGCCCGGATATCAAATTCCCGGCTTTTCCGTCCATGATTAATGACCTCGCCTGTTTGGCCAATGTAGACCAATTGCAACATCCAAACCAAATGGTCTGACACACCGTGTGATTTCAGAGCTGTCCAAAGAGAATCCCACTTTACACGGTCAAAAGCCTTTGATAAATCCAAACTCACGATCCACAGTGGGACGTTAGCCAACAAAGTTTTGTCAATCATCAAATTTGCGGATAACAAGTGTTCCTCAATCCGTCTATTGCTCCTAAATCCATGTTGCTCTTCCGGTTGCCAGTCCTCCAAGGAGCCCTCTATTCTACCAAGTACTAAATAAGAAAATGTTTTGTAAAGCAACCGTGTGTTGGCTATGGGACGAAAATCTGTCGTTGTCCGTGCTTGCAATTTTTTCGGCAACATCTGAAATACGGTTCTTTGCCAAGTTCCTGGAATAATGCCAGTTCGTAACATAGCATTCATCAAGGTCAGCATTTCGAACAGAAATTCATCCGGAGCCGCTTGCAAAAGTTCAGCCACCAACCCAGCCTCGTCCGCAGCTTTGTTCGATTTCATCCGACTGATTGCTGTGTGCAATTCCGCAATGGTCCAGTCCAATTCGGTAAAGCGTTGAGGAATTGTAGGAGTGCTGGGGTGGTCAGCAAAGATTTTTTCCAACATATCGGCAAAGTCATCTGCAGAAGGGCCATCAGGAACTACGCGTCGGTTTGTTTCCTTAATTTTCCGCAAAGTTCTCCAATGACCTGGCGCTGGTGAATAAACGGGTGATTGGGGGCACCAGAAAAAAGAAGATGGGCGACGGCATCAAGACACTGTAATCGGTCTTTCAATGGCGCGTTTTTCCCACAAAGACAATTGCGAACGAAAAAATGGCAAACAATTTGCGGGCCGTAGCTTGTGTTAGGCCGTATTTTGGCACGAGGTCCCGGGGGACAAATACCGGAACACAAAAACAGACAAACTTGTTGTGACATGACCAGGGCGTCACGACCATGTTGTGTCAGCAAAAGACGATGGTCAAGTTTTGCCAGCCAAAAACGGTGGCGGCAGTGTTCAATGGGGGACGCGGTGGTTCGAATTCATGCATGGGAGGTTTTAATTCGAATCGGTTTGTTCTCGGTTGGCGGTGTCTGTGGGTAGATGTCGTCGGCGCATTTTAGCCGAATCAACTTTGTGGTAGCGCACCCTTTGGTCGAACATGTTGATGCGTACAATATTGGAAAGTTCGTGGCCGCGTGGCGCGTTTGGATCCAAGGCGCTGGGTACAACGGATTTTGAATTGGCCACTTGTGGTTGCAAAAAATCTGGACGACCATAGTTGACTTAGGAAAATAAATTTGAAACAAGTGTCGCTTCAATAAACTCCGTGATTGGAAACAGCTGGCGCTTGATTGAGCTTGGTGGTGCAAGTTGGTGGATGATTTTGTGGCTAACTGCTTGCACAAAGGCTGATTTTTTGTCTCTTGGCGCAAACAGTTTCAGTTCACCCAGCCTGTGCCCTAAATGGGCTGCCTGGGCCGCCCCCAGGCACGCAGGGGCAAAGTCAAAATCAAAGTCACGGAAAAGTAGACCAGGGACTGCTAAATCGAATGTGGATTTTTCCTCGTGGGCATGGTTCTTCGAAAACGACCGAGGATTAAGGAAAAAAAATTCATTTCATGTCTGGACGCCATCCGGCGGCCCCTTTAAGGCACAGGCGGGTGAAAAGATCGACCACGCAGAATTTACATGTCAATGACGGCACAACGAAAACTGTACAAATGAATGTTCTAACTCTGACCAGCGCTGTCGCTTTGCAGCCAGCTGTATCCATGGTGCCAGTTGCTTGAATCGGCACAGTTCTTGCAATTTGGAATCCTACATGGGAAGCGGTCGACCAACAGATGCTTTCCTCGGGAGGGTCCGTTGCAAAATGCGTTTTGTCCACCCGTTTTCGGGCAGATTTGCGACATACATTATACATTTCAAAATTCCAATATTGTTTCAAAGGTCCTTCTTCCCAGGGAGGAACACCAGCTTGCCGCACAAATCCATCAACACGCTGATTCGTCAAATGCAATGTGTTGTGCCAAGGTTGGTTCCAATAAACTCCTGCTAGTGGCCCCGCCATGCTGCGTACTAGTTTCCAAAAATGAACGTTTAATTTGGAAAGGTCCGCACTATGTATTGCTCGCGGCCCGGCACCAAAGCAAGCCACAAGGGTCACCACCACATTGAGGAAGCGAAACTTCCTGCACACTGAAATTTTTTATCGCACAGAATCTGTTTGTTAGCATGGAATGCTCTTGTGGCGGCGGACAGGTGGTGATCAATGTCAAAATGCCCCCCAGCCACTGATGGCCCTATGGCCAACTGTCAGTTCCAAGGCTTTGATTTGAGCACCACGTTTGGTTGTCAAAAATGAGGGAGGTTGAGCTTCTGTAGTCGAAATCGCGGTTTTGGAAGCATTCAAGCACAAACCGATGCGTGCCAAACAACCCACCAGTACATCGAGCAAACGAAGCAAAGAGCCAAGGATTACGAACGCATTTTCGTACACGCCAAGGTCAAATAGAAAAACCGTGTTCGACCCTTTTTACACCGTGAGCCAACATAGAGGGACGCTTGTCTTGGGAAACGCAATAATGCACCGGCAGAGGAGGGCAGCTTAAAACTGACCTGGCTGGCGTACTGTCGCTCTTTTGCAAGTTCGACAGCAGCCGCCGCACTTCGTGACCCAAAATTGCCCCAGCTTTTGCGGACAACTGCACACCGTGCTGTGGGAGGAGCACCTGGCCAAGCGCCAGGCGTTCTTGGTGGACAAAGCTGTTGAGGAGGCTTACGCGTTGGTACGGCTTGTTTCTACAAACAAAAGACCTTGGTTGGAGGAACGCTGCAAGGTGCCTGGAACTGTTGGTGCTCTTGGTGGCGCTTTGGACGAACTTGGGGTGTTTGCAAAATGTGTACGTGAGCGTGGTCTTCTTTATTGGCGTGTTTCAAACATTTCTGGAAAATTTGACGGTGCCAATGGGGGCATGCCAAAACAGGTTGAAGATTTCCCAGCCATAGGATTGGGAAGAAGTATCCCTTCAGGTGGAACAGGTTGGGCAAAAACCTTATTTTGTGCTTGCTCAAGGATATGCATGGCTGCTCCGTGGCACGGGGTTGTCCATACTTGGAACGAAGGGTTTGAAGTTCAAATACAAGGTGCGGGCATCCTTATTGGGACGCGGGTGTGCTTGACTCAAAATTGGAAATTTGCAGGCACGCACGCACGCATTCCCGTCCGAGTCAGGTTCACTGCTACGGTCCACGAGGGACATGGGAAAAGAAAAACTAGAATTACACACATTCAATCACCATTGCTCCGACAAAACTGTACAAAGGATTGTTCATGTGACAGCCATTGCTGCACATTCCGCGCTGCCGAAAGCCATGGTGAATGAAATGTATGGTGTGCAAAAGCCTTCAATCGGTCATCCCATCTTAGCTGGGGACGCCCTTGGCGCCTGTGAGGCTTGGAAACAGAGTTCCGTGTCCAATTTTGGCACGGGTTCCAACTACAAACTATTGCTGGCCATCGGTCTTCTTGACATGCAATGTGAGCAGCGAACCGACATTGACCAACCAGAAATTTTTCCGTCCACGATTTCAAAGGAAATATATGTTCTGCAGCTGCCAGTTTTTGATTCATTTGTATCATCGCCGAACGCCAATCCCCATCCAGCACCGGAACCCAACCAACTATCGACCTTAGCATTCGCCTCCAGACAACATCAAAGTGAGAAAATTGGGCCGCAGTCAATGGACAAGTACTCAAACCATACAACACAGTGGGCGTGATCACAGCATCAAAAAATTTCAGCCGCAATTTCAAGGACACGTGTCGGTTGAGCAGTGTTCCTCTGTGCTGATGAAATTTCATCCGAGCCACCTGAACACGATGCGCTACATCAATGGCAGCCCGTATCCTCAAGTCACCTGGCAATTTTTTGCCAACATATTTGTGCGGATCCGTGCCATGAAAAATTTCCACCATATCACCTTTCACTTCCACAAAATTTGAACGTTGCGAGTCTTCTGTGGTTAATATTTTGGTCTTTTTGCTGTTCAAATTCAGTCCCACCAGTGACAATTCCTCAATCAGAGTCTCCAGCATCAGCACCAGTTCCGCTTCACTTTTGGCATATATGATCAAGCCGTCTGCAAACCGCACATTTGTTAGACATTCATCCGCTCCAACATCCCAACCACATTGATGTAGTCGAAATTTCCATTTTCGCAAAGCATGTTCAAGGGCAGCATTGAAGAGCAGTGGGCTGATGACGTCTCCTTGTTTGACTCCACGTTCGATGCGAAAATCCTGTCCTGAGATCGAACCATTTTGCTGACTATATATGGATGCAAGCACTCGTAAATACTGGCGAGGCACCTTTTGCAAACGTAGTGCTTCAAACAAGGAATCATATTCGATGCGGTCAAAAGCTTTCGTCAAATCCACACTGGCGCACCACAGAGGCATTGACCATTCGAGCGACTTGCCACACATTGTTTCAAAAATGACGAAAGCATCCCTCACGCCAGAATCAGGCCGAAATCCTACCTGGTCTTTGCATTGCTCTTTTTCCAAAACAGGCCTCAAACGGTTGTACAGCAATTTTGCAAAAATTTTGTATGTGATTTCCAGTATGGCAATCGGACGCCAATTGCTCGGTTGCTGCAGATCCCCCGCTTTAGGCAGCATTGTGAACATGGTGTTCTGCCAAGTCTCCTCCAAGCAACCTGTTTGCATCATGTCATTGTAGATGGTCACCAACCGTTGATGTAATTCATCGCTTCCAAAAATGAAATATTCCGCCAGGACATCGTTACAATCAGCACACCGGTTCTTCCGCATTTGCTTGAGCACTTGTTTCAATTCATGTACGGTGAAGGGAAACCATTCGCCGCAGTTTCCTCCAACAATTTCTGCACATTCGGCGACTTGAACCCACTGTCTGACGAAAAAATGTTGCCAAGGTACCGCGCAAAGTCCTCTGGTATAGGTTTCCCCTGGAATCTGGACACAAGATATCTCACAGGAAGGCTGTGACAAACATGTAGACGATCCAGAGCAGAGAATTCCTCCAATACATTTTGAATCCTGGACGCCCTTTGTTCACGAAGTTTTTTGCGCAGTTGTTTGCGTATTGTTTTGGATAATTCCGCCCTGCGTAGCGGTGACTTTTCCATTTTCCTTTGCTCCAACAAGGATTGAAAATCATTGTCTTGAAATGAATCCAATGCATGAACCAGCCCATCATTGTTCGACAACTGCCGCACCACATCTTTGCAAACAGCTTCCAAACCATGTAAAGTTGAATCACGGCAAGATCGCAAAAACTTGTTTAACATATGATGGTACTGTGTTGGAATTCCGTTGTCATCAAGAATAGGTTTCCACCCACGTTTGATTTTTCTTTTGTGATATTGTTTCCTTCCTTTCGATCGCTGCAGTTTGAAATTGGCAAAGACCGCTCGGTGATCGGAACCAAGATCCAAATCATTTGACGCATGGGAAGAGAGCAAAGATAACAAACCAGAACATAGCACGAAATCAATCCGACGCTTGGCATCCATGGAACTGCAGAATGTCCACGTCTCCATGCCAGGGTCGTGATGGCTATCATCATTGGCAATGACAAATCCAAAACCCGCACAAAATTCCGCAAACATAGCTCCACGTTGTCCCACGTCAAGTTGCAAATTGAAAGGATGACTTGACGACCGGCTCGGAAAGTTCCAGCTACAAGTCGGTGAAGCTGATCAAAAAACGTTTGAAATTCCTCGTATGAATACCCAGCATGTGGAGCATATGCAGCAATAATCCGAAAGTCATGAAAACGAATGCGCATATCAAGATGCATTTCTCTCGTGGATGAAATTTTCACATCTGTGATTCTATGACGGTGCCTCGCATGAACCAAAATAGCGACTCCAGCTGAGATAGTTGGTAAGCCCGTGCCAAAACAAATATGCGTCGAGGTATTTTCTTGCAGCTCCACGATTTGATGCGAACTCCTGGTCTCACTGAAGAGTATCAAATCCCAACTGATGGGACTTAGCTCCCCTGCCAGTTCACTGAGCCGATCTGCATTGTTCAGCCTCGCGTTTTTTGTAAAGACTTGAAGGCAATCAAAGGTATCGAATGTTGCATTTTCAAAAGCTACACCACCTGGAAAACTGCTTGTCTCATTGCAATGTGGTGGTGGATGAGGTGAAACGTGCTGACTCGGACGGAGCTGTCCCTAATGGGACGGGGCGGCGCCCCGATCTTTACTTTTGCCTCCGCCTTAGCCCTGCTTTTTCAACACTGCTTTGGCTC
The DNA here is from genome assembly GCA_009767595.1 of Symbiodinium kawagutii. Taxonomy (NCBI): domain Eukaryota; class Dinophyceae; order Suessiales; family Symbiodiniaceae; genus Symbiodinium; species Symbiodinium kawagutii. Next base: position 175,313 of record VSDK01000709.1, on the reverse strand, counting down.
TGTCCATGATTTCCTCCACAACGTTGGGCGAAACGCCTTTTTCTTTGGAATTTTGTGCCGGTTGAACATGCTTGTTTGGGTCGACCAACCGCATCTTGGTCAACTCAATTGGAACAACTTTGTCACTACAAACAAGTCGGGCACTGGCACGATTTGGCGGCAGACGGGGTGGTTTGGAGTTTTTACATGGAAAATGTCATTGTTTTTTTTTGGAAATGACGTTTAAACAAGTGCTTCTGAGTATGTACATATGTCATTGCGAAATGCCTGTGCCCTGAATGGGCTGCCCCACAAGGGGGCGTGCACGCTTGACTGATTGACTGACTGACTGAATGGCTGCACGATTGCATCGGACCCATGAGAACGGACACTTTTGGGCAGGCTTGTGGCAGGTTTCTGTGGCTGGGCTGCCACTTGTATGAACGACAAGGAAGACCGCTTGCGGGTGGCGCTGGCCTCCATCTGTCAACCTGGTGCCAAAATTGACAGAAAAACTTTGGAAAAACTGTTGGGTTTGCTTTGCTGGTTCGCCAGTGGAGTACAGTGGCTGCGCCCGTGGCAGCTTCATTTGTTTCAGTTATTGCATCAACCAGTTGTCAGGTTCAAAGCCCTTGATGCAGGGCAGTTAGAAGAACCCAGCAAGTGCATGACGCATGCGACCGTCACAGTTCAGCCTAAACTGTTCAACTTCCAAGTGGGTTGGACGTGTTTGGGCATCGGCAAAGCCGAAGTCGAGAAGCCGCAGGATGTGTTACCAGCGCTTTGAAGGAACGGCCAGGCCTGGAAGCAGTGCAGCTCCATCAAGGTGTGGGCGTGCTCCTTTTATCGCAAGCTTGTCGAATTGCAGACCAACGTGTTTTTTCGTGAAGTCACATCGCCCCACATACCTGCAACGGCAGATGCCTTCGCAGAAGCAAGCGTAGCAGGGATAGGAGGCCCGTGGCTGCCTCAGGGCAAAGCATTGCAGCCCGAACACATCAAGTGGTTCAGCATTCAGATTGCAGCTGATGAGTTACCGGGCTGGTTGCTTGACAACTGTGCCGACCTTTCAAAACACATTTGCGCTTCAGAGGGCTTAGCTCAGTTGGTTCCCAGTGATTTGTTGCTTGTTGAACAAGATGTGGGAAAACATTTCAATGGGCGCCTGGTACCACGCCAAGGTTCAGACAACCAACGGGTGGTAGGTGCCACAGCACATGGCTTCTGGATGAAACCCGATTTAGCGGGTGTGTTGCAAGCATTGGCGTGGCGGCGCACGCGGGAAGAAGTTGCTGTGTAAGTATCACACATTGCGGGGGGGGCCGCAGCGACTGGGCAGATGTCTTGTCTCGCGGCCGCCCACCTGCCACCCCTCTGGGCCCGGCTGAGCGCCGAAACTGACAGGCGTTGCCAATGGCAAGACCTGCTTGCGAGCGGTCGCCTGCGAAGCAGGACTAGCAGATTGCAGTCCTGTGTAAGCATGCTCGTCGCCATGTTGACGTGCTACGCCGTGCGCGCCGGGTCGCATATATTGTTCGTTGTGTGTGATGCGTTCTCCGGCCGGTCGTGGGGAAAGCTTGTGCGGTCGCTGTGTGCGACTGGTAGTTTATTTTCATCATTGTGGTAGGCACCTCGCTCTGCTGAGCGCGCCAGTGGCTTTGCTTTGGCTTGCGTTTGGCTTCCCAGGCATTGCTGGTGAGACCAACATGATGGGAGGCATTGGGGGATCTGTGCCTCCACTTGCGCCTGCATGCTGTTTCCCCCTAATTAAGTTGGTTTGGGCCAGCCTTGGGCCAGCCTCTTCCCCTAGTGCATGGGAAGCCGTGGGCGCACCAACCTGGACGTCATCCGCCGCTCTACAAAAATAATCTTTCACAGGCGCATTGTGATGACGCGCGATGCGTTTAAGTGATTGATTGCAACGTTTTGGTGAATTCGGTTCCCCTGTCTCCCCGGTTGCTTTGTTCGAAGCAGGACACCGCATGTTTCCATGGAGCGATGTCTACCAAATGGATGTGACATTTGCTATCATGTGCTTTGTTGTTTCGAATGGAGCCGGGCCGGCTTGCATTCAATGATTGGCCGATTTGCATGCAAACCGTCATTCGTGGCATGACAGGGTTCAAAAATTCGCGCGTTTTTTCCACATCAATTCTCTTCGCACATTTCAAAATTTATTGTGATTTTGCATGCTGGTCGGCAGCCCTTTTGGGGTGCACGGATGGAATACGAGATTCGCAACCGTCATTCATCAAATTCATCCACGCACCCGCATGACGGGCAAACACTTCCCAGCCCCGAAATTGTCACCAGCGAACGTAAATGACAAGGTGTGTTCGTCAGACAGACCAAGGACATCCAGATTTGCGACAAGTTGCCGGTGACCAGACAAGCGAACGGCGAACCCAACGCTCAAAGGGAAAATCACAGGGACCACATTTTCAAACCAGAACTTGATGCAAATGTACACGCACGCGTGTTTCGGCCACGAAGTGGCAGCGGCCGGCCCATCCCTGGTGCCGGCACCAACTTCAATAGTGACATTAGCCGCGAAATTGATGCTTTAGTGCTCGAATTGCCGGTGGAGTTGTCGAGCCTTCGGCTGTTGCCAGCTGCATTCCGGACAGGTACAGGCTTTGATGGTGCGGTTGTGGTTTCCAAACCGTTGTGTGGAGCACGCTTGGCGTGGAATTCCGCGGCGTGGTTTGCAAACCTTGGTTTGGCCACAACCTTTGCTCTCGGTGACCATGATTTTTCTTTTCCAGGGTTGCCGGGGCATGGTGTGCTTCAGCCGTGTTGTACAGTTCCGGTCCGTCCTCTTTATCAGCAGCACACTGGTCGCTCTCACCACAAAACAATTTGGCAATACCAACGGCAAGGTGGCCTTCGTCACCCGATGGTCAGCGGTGCCCAACCTTGCCGTCATGAACACTTTCGCTGCCACTTTTCTGGGCCAAGACACCGACCACCACCACAACGTGGATGGCCCCGCCCCCGAAGAAACAGCAGTGCAAAATCAGTGCCAAAGCAGCCGTTTCAATGATTTCCAACCCAGAAGAAGGAGGGGGGGGGAAAAAAAGGAGATGTTTTCAGCCCAATTCTGTTCAATGCCGTTACGGAATCAACGATGCAAAAAAAAATACAACACCATGGCATCGACACCGGTGCAGGCGAACATGTCGCAAATATCCACCCTGCTGATGGATTCAAACTTTATGCGACTTCATGTAGTGGTTTGGCCTGCATGATTGAAGCCGTCATTGTGGAACTTGCACGCGTGGGGTCGCAGTGGAACCCAAGGAAAAAAAAAATAATGACATTAATGACCATCCTTGACATGATGAAGGCTTGCCACATGGAGGTTGGTGGTTCCGTGGCACGGGTACATGCACGAGTATTTGAGCAAATTGTTATCAAAAAATTGAAGAAAATATGGCAAAATTAATTCCCACATCGTTTGGAAATGGTTAAGGCCAAATTTCACCAGCATAAACATGCACTGACTAACTGTCAGATGTCTTCGAATCACGCTTGAAATTTTTCGATGTGGTGATTTTTCGGACAGCACTGTTTGGCTTCGTTTCATTGCCATTGGTAGCGTCGCAACTTCAAAAATTCAATGCTGTGCAGCGACGAATGCTTCGTGCAATTGTTGGTTGGGTGGCCGTGGACCGCAGTGATTTGTGTAATGTCAGGAAAAAATTAACGACACGCTGAAGTCAAGTTTGGAAATTTGCCCGGTTTGCTCATGGTAGGATTCCTTCTTCGACCAACAATTTCGATTTGCAGCGCGCATTGCTGGTTCCAACCGTTAGCCTGGATTTGCTGCCGTATGGGATCCTAGTGAGGTAAGGCCCAGTAGTTTACTTCCATTGTTTTCGAACCCGGAGGCGTCCCCAACGAAGGTGGGACGATGTAGTCCGAAAATTTGTGAACAAAATAATGGAGACTTATGCACGTCAACATGCAAGTTGGTTACCTCGAGACACCCAATTTTGATACTTTGGCCGAGAACAATTTTCGTTGTAGCTTGCAAGTTTGGCCCTTGTCCTGAAAAAACTGTAGCCATTGACATGGACAGGCGAGAAAAATAATGGGTTGTTGCCAACGTGCGCCGGGAACGGAAGGGTTTCTGCTGCTGGCCCCTCCAACTTCACACGCAACATGCTGTGCCTGCTCTTCGGTGAAAATAATCATTCAATCACCCGTGCCAAGCTTCCACGTTGCTTGTTCCTCCCCTCGCATTGCTGGGGCCTGTGGGTTTGGCCGCGTAGTGGCCTTGCAAAACTTCATGGTCGGATCCGATGGATCCTTGGTGCGGATTGTTTTGGTGGCCTCGTTTCGCGCGACCCAGCCCATGACTTTACTTCGAATCTTCGGGATGCTTGCCTTCTGTTCCAGTAATCTTGCAATGGCCACTTGATGGGGTTGGGGCATGACATGAGGCGGGATGCCACGTTGCCTGGTTTCTTCCATGTCCAGGGGGCGAACCGTTGCCGACCTTTTGTTCGCATGTTTCATGGCCGGGTTTCTGAATATGTTTCGCTTGATGCTGAGGGGGGCTGTTTTTCCGACATTTGGCTGCTTCAGCTCATGATTTTTGATAAAATGTCTGCGTGGTTTCACTTCGAAGGTGGTTCCCATGCAGCAAGTGGGTCCCACCGTGCAATGCCCTCAGGCCTGAAATGTTGACCACTAGCAGTGCGACTGGCCAAGCGGAATTCTTGGATGTTTTCATGATTGATGTTGATTGTGGATACTGACGTCGTTCATTCGTTCGGCGAGTTGTTTCCCTCCAATCTTCGTCAGGCAGCCGGATCTATCCAACAATCTTTCTCAACGCGTGCTTCTGCAGAACATCCAACATCATCCAACTGAAACAAATCCGTTTGCGTCACACCATTCTTGCAAGTCCGGGCGACATTGTGGGTTTAACGGCTGCGACAAAATCAAACGCAATTGAAGACACATGTTTGTGCGACAAAATGTGTTTGATGTCAGGCACATCACCGCAGGTATCTCGACATTTCTTCAACTACTACGTGGGAATCCTGCCCGCCCACAACCTCCAGGAAACCACGGGACATTTGGATGAACAACGCACATTAAGAGGACAAACAACTATGAAAGGCAATCTTGACAATGTTTCAATTCAAGAACACTTCTGCGGCCTTTCTCTCTTCTTCAAGAAGTCGGTTGTTTTGAGTGAAAATTCGGTAATGAGTCCAGTTTGACCATTGTCACTTTTGCCTCGTTTTCTTGTTCTTTCGAACTTATTGGTCTTCAGACCTTTTGCCGGCAACACCATGTTGGCACAGTCCGGATAGGTGAGGTATGGTGAGGTTACCGTGAGGTTGTGTTTGACACGTTATTCATTTTGTGGTGTCTCGGCTTGTGCCAAGTTCTGGCCAGCCACGAACTCATTCGATTGCAGTTGATCACCTTCAGTTTCGTTGCCTGCGTAGATGGCCATATCCATGCACATGCATGACAGTTTTGGTATTGTTTTCCCAACCGAAAAAGAAAAATCGCGAGGGAAAACTTGGTTGGACACCATGTGGCAGAATTGAACAAGTAAAACGCATTTCCCAAATCAATCACTTGTTCGGCAGCTCCACGGAGAATTGTCCGTCAGGCCAACGCGTGGTGTCTTCTTCAACGCTTGTGGGGGAGAAAACCCTTCATATCCACCAAAAGGAAACATCAAAAACATACAGAACAAATTCAGCCTTTGCATTTTCAATGGGACTTCAGCAGATCCAAGAGTGACCAGATTGGGCAATGCCTAGCTCCACCCTACTGAACCATATTCTAACCTACTATGACCGATCTTAGGATTTTGTTGGTGGAAAGATGTAGCGCCGCAGCTGTTTTGGCACTTCAGATGCCGTTTCTCTGGTATGGGCGGGCACTGCAGCGCTGCGTGCAGCCAAAAAATCAACGAAAAAAATCAGGAAGACGTGGAAGACTCTCGGCTTTGATATCAAGACACGCACGCGACCTTTTGATGCATCAAAAATGCATCTGAAAATGATGCCATCAGCGAATCCAAGGATGGCATCGACTCAGTGGCCTCCACACAGGTGGCAGTCCATGAAATCCTCGAATTTTTGAACAAGGCGATGGGTTCTCCGGACAACTCCTGACAGCAAATGGCAGCAAGGTTTCGCTCAAAAACAAACCAAGAGAGGCATATGAAAAACATTCTATAGTGCTTATGCTTCTGACATTCTTTGATCAGAAATGCTAGCTGTTGATCGTCGATGCAGGTTCAACTCTTCAAGCGCTTGCCGGAGGACCTGCTTCCGTCCTTGGCTCCAGTGTGTGAGGTCAAAGATTACCTCCCAGGCTGGGATTGGTCGTGTGTCAGGGACGGTCAACTTTTTGTCGAATGCAAAAACACTATGAACACTGAAACTTTCTGAAACTCTTTCAGAGTCTTTCATTTTTTATGACTTTCCTTTGCTCTTCCTGAAAATTCCTGTTGGCTTTGAGGTGACGTTGTCATCGAGCAAGGGGATGAAGGGCACGAACTCTTCGTTATCAGGTGGTTTGATGATGTTCGATGTGGTTCGATGTGGTCCGATGTAGTCTCATGTGGTTCGTGTGTTCCAACATGTCTCAGTCCAGGCCTTTCCAATTTGAGCTTAAACTTGCCATGCTTGACATTTAGGTCAAAGTTGCTTCTGTGATCTATGGACCATTGATGACTCCCCAGGTGAACCGTTTATGGACCAAAGCACTGAAACTAGTCTGAAAGTAGTCTGAACGTAGACTGCAAGTATACTGAAAAGTAGACTGAAAGATTGTCAGAGTATGGACACATGGGCAAAATAGGATGCAAATTGGTTTCAAATGAGCCTTTTCTGGTCGTTGATGCTGCCAGGTGGGGTGTAACCTCCGTGCAGGTGAATGGCCAAGAGGTTGCGCAGCTCAAGGAGACCGAAAAATATACACACAAATGAAGAAGAAAATGATAGAGACGATAGAGAGAGAGAGAGAGAGAGACAGAGGACAGAAATGGAGAAAGAGAGAGAGAGAGAGAGAACGAACAGAAAGAGATGAAACATCGACAACGAGTCCAAAGTGCACACACTCGACTGGATCAGATGGTAGCATGATGTAGAGTGGCACCTTATTTCAAATTCGATCGCCCTTATCTAGAGCCATTTTAAAAAACATTGTAAACTTTCTCCCTGCAATTCCTTAGGTTGTGTATGGTGCTGATTCTGACACTTTCTGCGTACCCCTCAATCTTGGCACTTCCGCAACCCTTTAATTCTTCCTCCGTTTTGAAGACAGAATAGGTAAGCTGTTGAGAGATTGGAGCTCTTTGGTGTTGGAAAAGCTTCGCGAAAGGAAGGGGACTATTTTGGAGAGAATGCGCTTTTAAGGGATGAGCCACGAACAGCAACCATCCAAGCGAGCCTCAGCTGCCTTAACGCCTTGATGCCTGAGTTTAGCGCACATGTGTAGCGGGCAAATGTGGGCACTCAACATGACAAGTCGGCAAATCAGGTTTGACATTCCAAGGACGGCCCCGTTGTCGACGATCATCCTACGGCGCTCGAAATTTGAAAGTCTGGGCTTGCGTGAAAAGCTGCACTTCAAAGTGCGAAAGGCAGAGAAGCTGTTGGAAGCTGTCTCTTTTTCCGGCTCCCAACGGACATGCCGAAGCAGAACAGTTGCCTTTTTGTGAATGGAAGTGGTGCACAGTGTGATGAATTGCCTGTCCCTTTGTATTGTTCTCTGCTAGGCGATCGGAGGAGGATTCCTGGAAACAGCTGCGGTCGGTTGCCCAATTCCCGACTCCATGAAAGCATTTCTCAGAGTTTCAAGGTTCAGCAAGGTTCTGTTGCATGTGTGCATCCCATTTCTCTGTGTACCAATTTATGGAGGGCACGGATACAAAAATGGTGCTCTGATTTCGGCCAGTTTGGGAATTAGCAAGAGCCCAGCAATGGGTCATGGAAATTTACTGAGAGAGAGGTATCCTGGAATTGACCGTAGCTTCTTTCTGCCGGTGGAGTTTTGACATGCACACGCACACACACACACATGCATTTGCGAATCATTCTTCTGAAACTTTTGTGTTCAACCTGCTTGCACTGTGAGTATATAATTGCCTGAGAGAACTTCACTTTGAACTGCACACATGCAATTGTTCGTTTTCCAGTTGCCTTCTCGTGCGAGAGTCATTAGGGTTTGCTCAGGCCAAGCCGCCCTGTTCAAAGACCCCTGCTGAGCGTGAGGTCATGGAAAGGGTCGGAGCCAGCATGTTTTTGTGCTCATTGCTTACTGTACTCTATCCAGGAGGCGTGTCATACCGTTTGTGAAAAAATCATGGCGTGACGAGAGGAGAGGGGATTTCTCTTTTCAAAAGGAACCGTGCCAGGCATTGAAAAACAACTCAAATTTGCAAGGGCTGGCTCGGAGCTTTGCAAGACTTGCAAGAATACAGGTAAGATGAGGGACAGAGTCCATGAGGGTCTACTTGGTCTACTTGGTCCATGAATTTGAGGAGAGCTGGAGGAAACAGAGCCATGACATGGCCCTGCCGAGGTCGCATTGGATGACAAAAGCATCCAGCAGTTGATTGATTGCGCCTGGGAGGCACGGTCAGAGCAGTGGAGCCTTGTGGACGTAACATCGCTGCATACATCATTTGACAACAGCCCATGTGAGAAAACATGAGAAACCCTTAAAATCCACGAGAAGAACATGACTGTCGGGGTGGCTGTTTTTAGAACGTTTGAGACATCGACAAGCACAGTATTTGGCCTATCCTGTCCTCGATCGTTGCAACAGGTCAAAAATGTCAGTGAGGATTATATAGTTCCGGATTGGTCATAGACTGCAGGAATACGCGCCGACTGGCTACAATGTCATCAGCGAAGGGGACATCAATGCAAGTTTTTTTTACATCGTTAAGCACGGAAACCCAGATAGATGAAGGCTTTGTATCTGTGGGGAGGGGGTCTGCGGACGGTGCAGCAAAGTTGCACCAAGGAACGGAAAATTTGACGTGATACAGTTGGAGCCTGAAGAATGCAGTGGTTGCCACGGGCGGAGTTGGTTTTCCGACGTTGACGAACACGAACTTCATGAAGGAATGGCATGCCGTCAGAATCTGGATGCATGTTCTGGTGCAGACTTGACCGCGCCAATGCCAGTTCAGACTGTGGCTGTTGGTTGAGGAAAAGTTCGGAAGCAGGCAAAGATGAACCTGCTCGTTTGCATCTCAGCTGGGTCCACCTGTGCAATCGCAACACCAGGCGGAACCCTCAGTTGCTGGCAAGGTGTTGGGCAGCTAAAAGTTGGCCATAGTTTCGGAGAGCACCTGGCTCAGTCATAGGACCTCCGGGCAGAGCACATGCATCCTAAAGTGAATTTCTGATCCATGTGCTCCCCCTTGTCTGAGGTTGGCACTGATTTACACAGCACCACGTGCTGCCACGGTGAAGGTGTTGCCTGTGTGGGAAAACTGCACGGCTTTGGAATATTTTTTGCCTTTTGCAGTTCCATCAACACCAGCAGCACCCAAGGTGGGCTTAATCAATCACTGGGCTCACTGTGCAGGCGGTGATTGATTCCGAAGTCTGGGTCATGGACAGGCAGGACATGGCAGGACATGGGACGAAAGATTGAGAAAGGTCAATGAAGCTCACGAAAGCCATGGAACCAGGCAGGTCGATGAAGCAAAGGAAAGTCCTGCCAGGTCTGACTTCAAGAAGATCCTCGCTGACAAGAATGATAAATGCAAGGAGAAAAAGAGAAAAAGAGGAAGGTTCTAACGAAGAGGAAATAGAAGGGGAAAGAGAGAAGACAAGTTGAAGAAGAATCTTCTATATAAATCTGTTTGCTATTAGACATTTTTGAATGGTAAGTTTTAAAAGGCAATGAATCAACTAGATTGAAGAACTTGAAGGATGATGTGAGAAAGTTTAATTTCTCTCTTGGGATTCTTTCGCAGGAGTATGTGGCCTACCTCGACAAGGATCGCATCTTGTCGCCTGAGTGTGATCAGCTCTCGTCGCTCTTGTTGCAACCTGCAGGTGGACCTCCTGCGCGACAGTCTAAAGGCGGAGGAGAAGCAGGTGCCTGGGGCCTGTCCCGATCTTCTGTTTGTGTCCACTGATCTTCTTGCGTTTCTTCCCTTCCCTCCACCCCACTCTACTCCACTCTCATCCTTTTTGTCCTTTTTCTTGATGTTTTCCTTTCAGGCTTTGGCCCAATCTTTAACGGTTCTACCCTCAGCGGATATCAAGTAAAACTCCCACGGCCGAGCGACATGTCCCTTCACTTGCACCAATTCTCAGGAAATGTCATTTGCAGCGGGGGAGCTGATTTTCGAACAAGGACGCTTGGCATTGGGCAACACAATTCCGTAGGTCATTGGAAGATGAAAGAACACGACCATTGATCTATTGGTGCGATCTGGAGTGTGTTCTCCGGTCTCCTTATCCTGAGGTGAAGCTGGCGATTCTTTTTACATCCTCATTGAGGGACAGGTGTGGCATTGCTTAACGGACTCAGATTGTGAGAAGCTGCCGATTTCAGGTCTCTGTCATCAAGGACGGTGTCGAGCAGACTCGGCTTACAGTCATGCCCCCAGACGGTCACTGCTGTGGAGGAAGTAGTAAAGCGAAATTGGAGAACTTGACGAACTTCATTTGGCCAACAGGTGTTCTCCTTCCTAGCAGCCCTTTGAGACAGCTGAGGCCACTGCATCGTCGGCTCAGCATTTTGGTGAGAGGGCGCTTCTCAACAATGCCCCTCGAGCTGCCACAATCCAGGCAGATGCTTCTCTGAATTCACGCTGAATCGGATGAATTCGCTGAAACATCTTATTTCTGGTTCTGTTTTGAATTCTTCATTCCAAATGCAGAAGCCAAGGGCACAGGTTCCAAAAAGGCAAATATCTTTGCATGAAGTACATGGTCACGTGCATGACGTGCAGGTGACTTCAGAAGCTGCAAAGACTCTTCATTTGGATCGAGAGTCTGGATCAAAGATTGCAATAGGTGGAGTCTGGATCAAGCCGAAGCTGGCTTCCCTGGCATAGACGGTCTCCGTCACTAAGGACTTTCGAATACCTTTTAGGTTCGCTGGAGGCAGCCGCATGTCATCTTGGCGGTCCTCTTCTGATGATTCCTTTATGATTCCTTTTTGATTCTTTTGGACCTTTTTCGGCGTTGAAGCACGATCAAACTGATTCAAATTGGCCTTTCCGTATCAGATCTTGGATGCAGATGGATGCAAGACATCCAATAGACATCGTGACTTTAAGGCAGTTCCTGGCAGCTGGTTCTAATGGCCAGGACCTGCAGAAGATGGGCAGCAACCGGCCTGTGCAAGTGATAAACCCATCCGTAGGACACTTAATCCTTTGAGGATTATACAATGGACTCTGTTGATTGACTCAGTTGATCCTTTGTCATGAGAGTTCTATTAGGCCGTCCTCATGCTTTGAGTTCAGAGCGCTTAGATCACCGAACTGCAAGAGAGTAGGCAACCACCCAGCTGGCAAATGGCAGCCCGGTTGTGGTGAAAGGGTGTGGCCGGCAACATATGCAGAAACCAAGCATGGCGCATGAATGCTTGGAGGAATACATGTAGGCATGGATAGAAATATCACGCATACTGATTCATTCTAACTATATAAATATAGTTTTACAGATCGAACGTGAGCAGCAACTGAAAAGATGATGCCCTGTTCTTTTGTTGTGGAGTTATGTGAACGTAGTGCATGTAGATAGACAGGTTATATGCATTAGTTTACGTGTAGATGTACATCTACATGTGCCCGCGCGTACCGTTCAACAGTGAAAACGGCAGGAGCAAGTAAAGCAAGATATGAACATGACAGGGGCAAGCAAAAGCAAAGTTGAACAAATAGGTTGCATACATTCATAAAAAGACGATCAAACAACATGGATGTTGACAGGCCACAATGCATGCCTAGAACGGCCGCAAAACACTTGAAACATAATTTCCGCGGCCAACAAAGCGCAGTGCGGTTCCAGTACCTGACTTTACTGACATGAAAATGTTGCAAAGTTCGCACGTGCCAAGAGGTTAGTTTGAATATTTGTTCTTTGGGGGGTGCGTGCCTCGGCAGTGATGATTCATAGGGTTTGGCAGTATCAGTTGTTTTTTTGATAGCTGTTGAATCATCCAGAAGTGGGGTAGGAGAAGTGTTTGGCTTCTTCTTTTATCGCAATTGTTGGGTGGTTGTCATTCATTTCATCCACGCCCTATGAAAAAACATCGGTCTTTGAACAATTTCTTGAAAATAGTCCCTGTAAAAGTGGTGACCTTGCTGGGGCGCGGAGCGTCCAAGTTCAGTTGCAAAATGTAAACTCAATTCTGAATCTCACAGTCTGAGAATTTCTGAAGATTGAAATCTAGTTGAGAATCTCAGAATTGCAGCTTTTATGTTTGCTGAGACGAAGCTGATTCGAAGCGCAACTCTGCTGCGCAGCGCGTCGCATCTCGGAACCGCAGGAGGCTGGTCCGGCTTGGCAAAGGGTACAGCTTTGGGTCTTAGTGAAACGGTGACTGTGGATGGTGACATGTGGTGATTCAATCAAATACATTCAATTTTTATAGTAATACTGCTTTCACTTGTAGTATTATTCAATTCCATGTGCTTTCAAGGCCTTTTTCAACTCTTTAGGGGACTCTCTGGAGGCGCCAGGGGTTGTTTTTTGCTCAGGTGACCGTGAGGTCGAGAGTATTGGGCCTATAGAGAGGACAGGGAGAAGCTTCAGCAGAGCAGCTTCAGAAGCTGCATCGCAAATGGAATCGATAGAACGCTTGTAGTTTTGAGCTGCCGGAGTGGCATCATGTCATCATTTTTCGGCTTTGCTGTCCGAGACTTTGGGCTCGAAACATGGTTTTTGCTTTTCGTGTGCTGATGGCCCTGCTGTGGAGCCTTTTGCTGGGTCTGTGTGGGGCCGAATATGTTCGCCATGAGGCTGGCAATACATGTTGCATCCAGTGGAAAGCAGACTTGGAAAAGATTCAGCACGTCCAGATGTGTCAAACCAGTGCAGGTGTTTTCATTTGGGTTGCGGGAGCTTGATCTAGCTAGAGACTCTGTGACATTTCGGCAGGACTATATGGAAGGAGACTTCTTTGGAAAGTGGGACTTTGTCTCTGCGAATGATCCGACCCATGGCTTTGTTGACTATGTGACAGCCGAGAAAGCCGCAGAGGAGGGGCTGGCAAGGAAGACTTCCAACGGAACCTCAACATTGCTTAGAGATATATTTTTTGAATGGGCAAACTTCCAAAAAAATGAAGGCAATGAAGGGCAATGAAGGGCAATGAAGGGCAATGTGCAAAGAGACTTTGTAAAGAATTTTGACAAATGACGCTTTCTTTGTGTAAAGAGATGTGACTCAGACTCTGAGGTGTTTTTATCGGTGTCGACAATCGCAGTCGCGTCGCTGCCGGATCTCGTGGGCGCATGTCCGTGCGCTTGGAGTCGATACAGCGCTACAACGACGGTCTCTTCATCATCTCCTTGGAGCATGCTCCCTTAGGCAGAGCTGAGGGCTAAGATGTGCTGAGATGTGCTAACCATGTTTCATGACTGCGCAGCAAAAACTATTTATGCGACATTCCGGAAACAAAAGCTGTGAGTCTGGATGGTTTTTGGAATATATTGGACCTGAAACCTCTGATTTTGCACGGTTTCTGCAGCATCTTGGAACAAAAAAACCTCTTATCTTGGATGGTTTTTGAAGCATTATGGAACTCGAACCTGGGATCCTTAACGGTATTTGCAGCATTTTGGAGCTTGAAGCTTACCTTCTCGTGGTATTGGAACAAGCACCTCTTTTTGGATGCTCTTGGTTTTTCTTTCATGCTTCCCATTTCTTGGGATTCTGGGATGGGCGAGACAGGACTGTATGTTTGAATGGGATCAACTTATTTGCTCCTTATCAAATCCCTCTTCTTGATCCTTCCGGGCAACTTTTCTTTGATGATTACTGTATCATTTTCTTTTATCCTTCGTAGTTTGGCAATCGGACTGCAGGAATTATAGCCATGGAAGGTAACCGGGGCCTCTGTCCCCGAGAGATCCAGTTGCACCCAACAACGGGTGTGTTCATAAGCCCGAAAGGTTGTGATGTAAAGGCTTGGGGTCAGACTATTTTGGTCCAGTGCTTCTAATGCTGACACCGTGGTGCAAGGCTGTGGCAGTTGGCCAGCGTTCTGGATGTTCGGGGAGGATGAGGACAATGTCTGGCCCGAATGGGGTGAGTTTGATATCATGGAGTGGATCCATGAGGAGGAAAGCGTTTCCACTACCCTGCACACAAAAGCAAATTGCAGCCAAAAACACCTCCATCCGGGGTGGCATATGAAAGCAAGATGGAACAAGGGCAAGTGGGGAAGAGGGGATGCCTTCGACTGCTACGTGCAAGCAGATGGCCAGTGGACAAACCAAGGCTGCTCCCAGAGGGGGGAGGATGGAACAATTGGTGCAGGCTTCAATGCAGGTGGCGGTGGCACCTACGCGGCTGAGTGGGACCCGATTGCGGGCCACATGCGCGTTTGGATTTGGCGTGCGGGCCAGGAGCCAGAAGACGTGATCAACAAGCAGCCAAATCCGGAAACGTGGGGGCAACCCGAGTTCTATTTCAGTTTGAGGGATGAATGCCGCCCCAACCACTTCAAAAATATGAAGCTGGTCTTCGACATCACCTTCTGCGGTGACCTTGGGTGTCCCAGACTTTTTTTAACAATTGCAGCTTTTTCTTTTTTGGATTGCAATTTTGACTATAAATCATGTCATCATGTCATCATCATGTCATTGCAGAACTTCGTCGTTTGGGTCCATGCTGACCTCAGGGAACCCACTTTCAGAGAGCATTGCGGCCGGAAGGGCTTCGGAGACAAGCAGAAGACCTATACGAGTTGTGTGTCCATGGTCCGGGACGAGTTCTCCGCATTTGACGAGACCTACTGGTCTGTGCAGTCACTGGAGGTTTACCGACGTGCTGATGCCGTGCCTGGCCTGTTGGAGGCCCCGGATTGCTCGTTGAGGGCATGCAGATCAAACCGCATATTTCAAAGCGAACATCATTTGTGCATTGTAACACCTGAACAGCGTTGTACTGCATTGTAATTACTAATTACCATCATTTGAAAATTGTGATTTTTTTTAATTCTCCACTGCGTTTCAATGGGTCTCATGCGTAGTGTGTGGAGGCTGCAGAGGACAGGTCCACGGATGCGCGGCAGTGCAGGCAAGGTGCTTTCGTTGTCCCATGCCGAGGGCTGTACCACAGGGCCACCTGCAGCAGGGCAAGGGGCCCGTTTGGCATCTCCCTTGGTGCCAGGTCCGAGCACACGAGCCAGTTGCAAAGACGCATCAAGGCCAGCGAAGCTTTGGAGTCGGAGCTTTGTTTGACCCATGGTGGCCTCTATCAAAAGGCTCAGCACAAAATGCTCATAAAATGTAGAAATTAATTGATGCTCAAATGTATAATCGAATTGTTTGGAGAACTTGTTTCACGGCGGAGGGCTAGAAGGTTTCCTTGAAGTGGCTTCACGGTTCCCAGGAGTTGGAGAGCATCCTGTTCTTGAAGGAGGCAGAACTCAAGGAGCTCTACTCTATGCTGAACAAGGCAGGGCAAGACAGCACCGCATCACTTGATGACCTGCCTTTCTTGTGACTCTAGTGGTCGAAACAGACATGAGACAACCCTGGAGTAGTCCTCTTGCCACTCGTGCCAACTGTCAGGCAGAAAGCGCAGATTTGCCACCTGGCCACGAAAGGCTGGCAAAGGGTGACTGCACTGGTACCATCTCATTCTCGTACCCCCTTGTGCAAGCCTTGTGAAAACCTCGCACGCTCTTCATTTGGCCAACTAAAGCTGCAAGGCAAAAAAAATCCCAATTGGATGCAGAGATGGCAATCATATTTTTTCAGCAGCACATGATCTGAACACTTTTGGAGGTCTTCATCGGTGGCCTTTTGAGGCCACAGAAATGCTGCCAGGCGGAGAGGCATGAAATGACATGAAATGACGTGAATGACCTTAGTTCACTGAAGAGCCTCTTTGTTCATTTCTGTCGTTTTGGATCTGTGCAAATGGGCATTCACGGAGCACCTCTTGTGAGGCTTTGGCGCAGTGCTCCGCGCTGAGATGTTCACATGTGAGCCTTTCTAGAGGCCCACCGAGGCTCCCTTTAAGCCTTAGAGTCTCCTAGAGCCAAAGCTCGGCGGGCATGCCAGCAACATGGCGTGCGATGAACTTTGAAACTTTGTGAAACTTTGGACTGTTCGATAAGAAGATCTTTAGACATATCAGTGAGCTCGTGCTTGGCGCGCCGAGCCAGCAAAGCCTGGCTTCAAAGCAGCCCATATTTGAAGGAAAACAGAGTGTGCCTGGCTCCGCTCATGGCGCTTATTCCTTCTGTCAATCAACCTCAACTTAGAAGACTAGCCCTGTGTTGTAAGTAGGTGCAAACAGGTTGGCTTGCCTAGAACTTGTGTTCAGAAAACTGGGCTGACAAACAGCATTCGAACCCGAGGCGAAGCTTCATTACAAGCTATCGTCACCACATCTTTGCTGTCATATATGAGTCATAGCTTCACAGTCTTCTCCCAATTTTTCATGTGCTTCAGCTTGTGCTCTAGGAAGGACTTGAAGCCAATCGGCTTGTTGGGCTGTGGTGGCTTCGGATCTGTGGAGTCGGGCTCTCACTCCGAGGAAGGCTTTTGGATGCCTTTGGCCTACAGTTGGTGCTCCTTTCTGCTTTTACTTTATGATTTTTCAGAACTTCCACGTATTCAACACATTTCTGCACCGTGTCTTGAGGTTGGTGGAGCATGAGCACACGGGGGAGACTTATGCACTCAAGGTACGCAAGTCAGGAAACTTAAGCGCAGGCACAGATCAAGTCAAAGAGCACTGGGGAGCCAGGCGATGAGCAAAGGCTTCATCGTCCAATGCGGAATGAAGCAAAGCGTTCTTACCGCGCCTCAGCTTGCAGCTGGATGTCCAAAGCTGTTGATCTTCTCCCTTTCTCTTCCCTTTCTCTTCCCTTTCTCTTCCCTTTCTCTTCCCTTTCTCTTCCCTTTCTCTTCCCTTTCTCTTCTTCCCTTTCTCTTCTTCCCTTTCTCTTCCCTTTCTCTTCCCTTTCTGTTCCCTTTCTCTTCCCTTTCTCTTCCCTTTCTGTTGCCTTTCTCTTCCCTTTCTCTTCCCTTTCTGTTGCCTTTCTCTTCCCTTTCTCTTCCCTTTCTGTTGCCTTTCTCTTCCCTTTCTCTTCCCTTTCTGTTGCCTTTCTCTTCCCTTTCTCTTCCCTTTCTGTTGCCTTTCTCTTCCCTTTCTCTTCCCTTTCTGTTGCCTTTCTCTTCCCTTTCTCTTCCCTTTCTGTTGCCTTTCTCTTCCCTTTCTCTTCCCTTTCTGTTGCCTTTCTCTTCCCTTTCTCTTCCCTTTCTGTTGCCTTTCTCTTCCCTTTCTCTTCCCTTTCTGTTGCCTTTCTCTTCCCTTTCTCTTCCCTTTCTGTTGCCTTTCTCTTCCCTTTCTCTTCCCTTTCTGTTGCCTTTCTCTTCCCTTTCTCTTCCCTTTCTGTTGCCTTTCTCTTCCCTTTCTCTTCCCTTTCTGTTGCCTTTCTCTTCCCTTTCTCTTCCCTTTCTGTTGCCTTTCTCTTCCCTTTCTCTTCCCTTTCTGTTGCCTTTCTCTTCCCTTTCTCTTCCCTTTCTGTTGCCTTTCTCTTCCCTTTCTCTTCCCTTTCTGTTGCCTTTCTCTTCCCTTTCTCTTCCCTTTCTGTTGCCTTTCTCTTCCCTTTCTCTTCCCTTTCTGTTGCCTTTCTCTTCCCTTTCTCTTCCCTTTCTGTTGCCTTTCTCTTCCCTTTCTCTTCCCTTTCTGTTGCCTTTCTCTTCCCTTTCTCTTCCCTTTCTGTTGCCTTTCTCTTCCCTTTCTCTTCCCTTTCTGTTGCCTTTCTCTTCCCTTTCTCTTCCCTTTCTCTTCCCTTTCTCTTCCCTTTCTCTTTTTGTTGTTTCTCATCTTTCTCTTTTTTTACTTCTCTTCATGTGCGGCTCTGCGCTGAACCAGGAGAAGGCAGTGCAGTTGATGTGCAACTCTCTTTTCATCATCCGCTTGTATGAGACGCCTGGCTGCAGCAAGAATAGCAAGAAGCCACAATCCTTCATGTAATTGTCTGTTCTATTGTCCTTCTTGTTGCCCGGCTGAGGACTTACAATAGCGATCAAAGCTAGGACCACAGAGTGGAAGTGACATGAAGAATGCACCATGACAATGTCAAGTCACTTTGAGCGCTGACTGTACTCCATTTTGGCATCTAAGCTCTCTACTTTCTGCTGGAAGCCGCACTCGGCGGAGAGCTCTACGCTACGTCGGACACTTACAAGTGCCTTCCAGCTCTCAAAGTAAAAGGGTTGCTTTCTATCACATCCAAAAACAATATTTTTGTTCTATCTTACCGATGCTGCGTAGGATGCCAGGGTACAACTCGACCCTTTGAGAGATTCCTAGGTTAAAGGAGGCTCATGGGTTCAGAGCATTCTTAGGACTTTCCACCATCTTCGGGGACATGCCATGCCTGAGTCACTTCATTCTCTCTTTCTCTGTCACTCTCTCGCTCCTTCGGCCAAGGTACAACAAGAAAGGTTTTTTTGGGAAGGACGTCACAGCTTGAGGGTCTGAACCCAGCCGTGCCTCAACATGAAGCATACGAAGAATGCTGGCACGTGACATTTTTTGTCATCACGCGCCTTTTCCTGTTCATGGACAAACATGTGATTTGTGCGCAGCTGTGCGGCTAGGGCAGAGGAATCAAGCTTTTGACACATACTCATGCGAAATGTTGCCCAATTGCATACCTTTGTCACTCATGTGGGAAACTTCAAGATACCCCGCCGGCAAGACTATGCCTCTGAAATTTGTGACAAAACCTGCGCCTACTTCATATATCTATGCTATCTACCAAGCCAAATGCTTCACATTTTCTTGTCGTTGCTCAATTCTTCTTTGATTTGGCCATTTCCCTTAGTTTCCAACAGGATAGGAGGTAGATCAGATAGATCTCATTCGCCATGGCTGCCAAAGAAGCAGCTGCGAGGTGTGTCACACAGGAACCTTAATAAGTTGTGTTGTCATTGCATATCCTATGTATATCCTATATCTATATTACTTTTTGTATATATATATATATGTATAGATATTTATCCATACTCTTTGTCATGAATTCCATAATTTCTTCAGCCTTCTGGACAGGCAGGCAGTGAAGAGCTTCATCGAAAAGCAGAATGTCGAGGGAATCGTCCAGGACAGCTGGACATTTCAGAGTTGACTTTGGGATCATGGCTTTGCTGGCGAATGGCAAGCGCTTTGACCATCTTTGATCGATGTTTGTATGATTTCCCACGCATAGGAGCTACTTCAGAAAGTACTTGTAGCGAAGCCAGAGAATCCACGTCAGTTCCTCCTGAACTACTTGGAAAAGGACCTTTCAAGATCTTTGACATGAGGGAAATGGAGGTTAAGGATGATTACAGCGACGGATGACAACCAAGGTGACTTTCACTGTGGAGGCTTGGACTGATTGTGACAGGACTTCCAGGCCCGAGATGACGAATTGAGCGAGACGGACTTGCAGAGACTCTTTTTGGTTTCCCGACGGATCACTGGCAAGATCAACCCGCAGGAGACTATCAGTGCCTCAGAGAAACCGCATGAGATCCCGATGGATTCCACATGACATGATTCAACGATGCTTTGCTGCGCCTTGAAGGTGCCACAATCAAAGAGACCATGGGTTTGTTGAACTGTGACGCTGTCTCACTCTATGCCGGCGCCCAAGTGGAAGCTGCAGCGACCTGTCGAATATCGGCTGTCCTCAGGTCTTGGACCGGAAGATGCAAATGCTGAGACTCTACACGCATCATCATGAATTTCCCGTGATGATGAGGTCGCAATGTTGAGGTCAACGTGTTTTAAAGACTAAGGACATGCGTGCGTTACAGAATGCTTGTCGCTAGGCTGGATCACGGCATTGCTGGTAGCGTCTTCCAAAAGCAGGAGTTGGTGAACATCTCCAACTGTCAGCAGGAGGGCTGCCTATTGCACTTCTCAAAGTACAAGTAGATACGAGCCCACTGCTGACTTGTCAGTCTGGCCATGTCTTCTCTGCTTTCACATTTCATTTGAGGACAGTCGCTTCGATCGGTCCATGGACATGCGGACGGGGTACTTTACGCGCAGCATGATCGTGGCCGGAAGCTTTGCAACTTGAAACTTGCGACAGCCCTGGGCCCATCCTGGGCTCTCCGAGGTCCCAATCTTAGACATCGAAGGTCAAAGCTGCGGTGTCATCCAGGTCGGCTCCGATTTTGTCCATCGTAGCTACGCGTCCAGGGCAGAGCTGGGAATGATTGTGCTTGGGCACCCCTTCATGATGGTTGACGCAGCGATCGCTGCTTGAAAACTGCAAGTCATATCTAGAAATTTTTATTTGTCAACTACGTCGCCCATGTTTTGCTGGTGTCCACTTTGTGGGCACTTTGCTCTACCCCACTTCCAGATTCGGCAGTCATGAGCAACATTGAAAATCCGTGATTTCCACCTAGTTTTATGTTGGGCACTTTGTGTTTCAAAAGTTACTGTCGTGAGTTGACGATGTTGGGCAGTTCTTTCCACGCCAGACAGATGTTGAGCCTTATTCAGTTATGTTGAGTATGCTTTTTTGGAATTTTGGTAATCCTGGGCCCATCTTCAGCAGACGTTTGGCCCACGTTGTGGCTACGTTGGATTGAATCGGGGCTCACGATTTTTCTTGTCCATTCCCTTTTGCATCCCAACATTCAATTTCTTCGGCCGTTGCCGAACAGCGAAGCACACTAAATTTTCCAAAAAGTCGCCCTGGGGGCATTGGGGTCAGAAAGCATGTGGCCATGCAGGCCATCAATAAGATGCCACCGGCTTTGGAGATTAGCGATGAGACTGTACCCATTGGCAAGTACGCGGTGGCTTTTCCAGCAGTGGACGAGTGGCTCTTCTGCAGGAAATGCTCCACATTCTGCATACATTATTCATGTTTAGGGACCTCATACTGGACGTCCAAAATCTGACAGACAAACGATTCTAACGCTCAGGGCTCCTCTGATGTCACATGTTCACCCCAGTAGGACAAACCAATGGGACAAACTGCACAGCCATGTAGTTATAGGTGCCAGAAAAAAAGTTTTATAATGTCTTATTTTCATTTCGCTACTATGCGTTATCCACATTTGTGGTGTTTTTATTCGTTTGTCTCTGGCCTACCGTGCCTTGCCAAACTCCTGCAGAAATGAGACGGCAGCCTTAACTCGTATGTTTCTCCTCAAGACGGCAACCGTAGCGCCCTCAAGGATGCCCTCAAACGAACATATTTTTGAGGCACGGCTTCACTAGAACTAGTTCACAGCTGGCTCACCAAGCTCCTACATTGCTACTGCTTTCCCATGAGAGATGCTTTGTGCCTCCTTGGCTGATCCTGTTTCTGTACACGACTTGTTGGTGGCTCGCAACTTTCGAGATTCGTACGCAGCCCAAGGAAAATGCTGTCACATTTAGTGCAGAATGTCGCGATCGCCATTCAGAATGCTGAAGTCTATCGTGAGGCTTCCAGCATCTTGCAATGTTTCATGCGGTGAAGAATTCGCATACGTTGTGGGTCTGTCAATGTGACCTGCTCGCCCTTGGCCACACCATTTGCACCAGGCGATCAACTGCAGTGAGCGTGCCACAGGGCTGCTCAATACCATCCAGAGCGTGTCCCAGGCTAAAGCAAGTAGCTGCACATGCGGCAAGTTTTTGAAAGACATACTCAGACCATGTGCAAACCTAAAGAGCCGCAAATGGCAATGGATCATTCCCCACAAATGAAAGTAACAGTGCACAGGACAACGTGAAAACCAATAGTGAAAGAAAGAGTTCATTTTGAACATCAGGTGGGCTCAACATTTGGGCTTCTGGACCCCGCTAAAGTTTTGAGCAGCCTTTGGGAATTACTTCCAGGATCTGGGGCCTCAATCCCTACTTCTGACGGTGACAACGCATGCGAAGCTTGGCAGAATTCTAAGACATGCTGTTGAACATGCTGTTGAAATCGGTTGAACATGCTTCTTCAGATGTTGGTCACACAGCACGCCAATGTGCACGTGGACCTTTTTCACATTTCCAAAGGTAATATATACATTGTCGTGGCAACTTGCCGTTTAGTGATGCCTTGGGGCCAAGGAGCAAAGTCTGCAGTGCAGAAAGGCCAGAGATTCGCCACAGAAAGGCACAGCATCCGAGTCTTGTCGAACTGCGAAGGTCCACCGTGTTCCTGGTCGATGAAGCAGCTGGCCAGCTGTGGTCTGTGTCCACTGACACTGGCGCAGAGATTCGGATCCCAAAAGACAAAGGCGAGGCGAAATCAGGCGAACAGGTTTCAAGAACTAAAAAGATGGGGTCTAGATATGTCTAGATAGTTGAGGATTGTCTTTCGCTGTCTTGCACGTGCTTGGAACCTTATTTGTGACGCCATACCCCGTGCATTTGTCCGTGCAGGCATAGCAGGGGAGTGCTGTTGCCAATGTGTTGTCATCAACATTCCTGAGCCTCACTCAGCAAAGGGCGGATGTTCAGGCTGTATGTGGGGCAGGGCTTTCGTTTTTTCGGATGGGTTCACTCCCGCTTGTATCTAAGGATGCGTACGCCGATGCCCGCTTCAACAAGCAGGTGGACATCCAGACAGGTGCACTTTTGGCATTGAACATTGCTTCTTCATAGTGGTGTTTTGCAGATGAAGGGACTCATAGGAACTGTGATCTGTGTAAAAATCATGTAGGTTGGCTTCGGTCTAGGTCCTAGCTGGAATTGGGCGAAGCTGTTTGGCCCTGCTTCAGAAATCCATCGAACGGCGGGAAGCCACACACATGAGTGACCAATGGCGCACGTCTAACTGCCTTCGATCAACTTTGAGACGACTTAGATAAGTGGGAATCCTGCGCGGTCAAAGTTCACTCCAGTTCCTTCAGGTTCCTTTAAGGACCTCCTTAAGGAGGCTTCATTTTGCCAATAATTTAAAACAAGTCTCCGAATCTTTTTCTCGCTATGCGTCGTGGGCGTCCTGTTGTGGCGCTGCTGGCCATCACAGCAGCGTTTCTATGCAGAACAAGTCAGTGGCTTTTCGCAACTTGGCGTTTGCATTTTGACACGTTGGATTTTTATATACATTTTTCCCTCCATATCGAATTTTTTTCCCTCTTAACCAAAGACATGGAATAAACATCAGCAGTTCTGAGGCAGCTCCGCCCGCTGCGAAACCAAAACCCGGCGAGCTCTTGCAGGCGGGAGCTCTTGCAGGCGGTTAAAGCTTCACACAGTGAGTTGAGCTTTCGTGGTGTTCACCGTGTCGCGGAGCCAACGGCTTGAGGCTCTGGGGCGCGAGCTCTGGGTGGTGGGTGACGGGCTCCTGACGCTGAGCTCTAAGGCCTTGCTGTGACATCGACACCTCTTGGAGAGCGAGATCTGAGAAGATCTGAGAAAAAAATGTGAGAAGAAGATGTGAGAAGATAGTGAGAAGATACTTCGGGCACAGAGTGAAACAACCTTTGCACAGGTGCGCTCCAGTGGCGCGGTGTCATTGAGCAATGCCGGAATTTCTTTGCGGAATGCGGCCGCTTGCTAGTGTTGATTCACCGGTTCAAGCAAGCATTCTTGTGGTATCGCATTTTGCCATGAAAGCCTGTCACTTCCCGACAGCCGTTGCTTCAAATTTGCAGCATGAATGTGGTCATGTTATGTTTCGTCATTTGTTTGCCGTGAGGCAGACCTGATGTGTGACGGCTCCTGGGAAGACGTTCAAGGGGAGCTTGAAGGAGCTGCCGCATCCTGTGACTACTTACCTGCAAGCTGCTGGCAGGGTCTCATCAACCTGTTTAGCTACTACGAGGCTGTACCCGAATGCGAGTGGTCCTCTGCTCGCAGTTCTTTGGGGAGCTTGGCCTCTGCATTGGAAAGTTTGGAGAAGGAGCTCTTGGGATCAATCAGATTCGCAGACCAAGACTACATCGCAGAAACCAAACTTTACTACGACTCCGTGCTGGGCAAACTACGCAGAGCTGGAGACCTTTTTGCACCAGGCTGGCGGCTGGAACTGGTCGGTCAAGATGAATTTCTCAGTTTCAGGCCATTCATTGGCTCCCTCGAAGAGAAAGTCTTGTTTTGATGTCTTCGATCACTGGCTCTGTGGAACTGCCCGTGCGAGGGACCTTTTCTTTTCACAATGGTTGCGAGGCAGCTTTTACCTTCCACCAGATCCACGCAGTGATGACATTCGCAGAGCGGACGCTGCTCCGGGACGGTTAGAAGAGCGCTTCTTTGATGGCTCGCGAAAGAGGTGCGCAAAGTGCGGTTTGTTTTCAAGTCAGACAAGGGGAAAATTTGAGCCACATAGTGTGACTATGGATCAAACCAATTCACAACCACCTCAGTGCTTTGCCAGCACGCCTGACGGGGGACTGCTAGTAGCTTTACTTTCTGACATTTGTGATGTTTCATTGGGGACTTGGGACTGCCGAAGTGGCGCTAGGTATGAGGAATGGCGAGCAGGCACACAAGATCAATCTCTGAATCCCGACGGCTGTCGCGACAGAGCTTGGCAAGATGCTCGTGCACTGGGGCAGGAGGGGATGCAGGATGCAGTCTCATTCTTTTTCGTTGAATTCAGACTGATTGCGGCGTGAACTGCGAGGGTTGCTTTGCTGTCTTAGTGTGGCTTCTGCCTTCAGCTTGCCTCACAGCAGGATGCGGTGGATTTGCTGCTGGAAGTTGAGAGAGAGCTTGCGCCTTTCAAAATTTAAGTCTTGGATGGGAGGCGTTT